>JAMAKW010000104.1:0-128025 GCA_023628315.1 Neopestalotiopsis sp. M2102B
ATCGATTTCTAGCTCATGATGCGTGTAACGATGCTAATATATGCACATGCCGATGCGTTCTGCCTGATCGTAAATTTCCCCCTTCTGCGCGCTTATCATGGCTATGATGAAGCTTGAAGTGGGCGAGCTTAGGGAGCACGCTAGGAAGCTGAGTGAGGGGGTGTCTCCCAGCTGAAGGTCCTCAAAATCTGAACCCTACAACTTCCTCGTGCTGTGAAGCAAACTATTAATCGTTGTACGCCCCCACTAGCAGTGAAACCTCGGTCCTCGCAACCATACCTAGGTACTAACTAGGTTAGTTGAGTACCTAGCTGAAGAATTTCATGCCCATTGAACGGGGTCTATAATGATGCGGCTTAGGCTTAGCCGCAGCTATCTAGCTCCCGCAAGTACAAGCAATTACGGTGATGAATACATATGTATATTGATAATATACAACTATGAAAAGTGATGCCATCGCATTATTTTGCAATTTTGCATTAGGTTGCCTGAAACAGCATTTCTTGCTATCTACCGACTTGGTATAAGTGGTTTTATGCTTATTCAAATATAGCATGGTACGCATTCTCCTCGAGAGTGACTAAGGTTGTTCACATTATGCTTCAAAAATGAATCTTTACTAAATATCGAGACCCTTAGCAGCGATTATGATGAGACGAATCTCCAGCTCGCGCATCGACATGACAGCATCTGCGTTCGTGACTTGAACGTAACAGTCGACGCTGTGTCCAAAATCCACGGATGACTCGACACAGACTGCATGGAGTCGGTCAATGCCCGCATATAATGCGAGGTTCATCACGCACATGTGGACATGAACCAAGGTACGTTTACAATACCAAGTGTACTAAAAGGCTGTGAGAACTCCGGGGATCAATCTCGAGACTATTACTGAAGAACGCGAGGCTCGCCAAAATGATACTTTAGGTAGCTTGACGATGATGGATTGACCTGTCTGGCAATGTTTCCCGCGGGTACCAGTGACTTGTGTTCTTGATTGCTAAGTTACTCGTGTCACTGAGCGACGATTAATATACTAACTCGAGTGACGGCGAAGTTCTTGTCAGTCGGGGTCTTATGAAGCGTTGATATCAATGATTCAGATAATTCTCCAGCCATGCAAAATTGTTCCCACGATTTCATGACCAGTCGGCTTATCTAAGTCTACCTAAGAAGCCACTCATACTAGCCCCATATACTCAATGTGTCTTAGGTACGCATATGGCTGTTGTCAGCCATTTTCTCGTTACCGAACTCAACTATTAGCCTAGGCGAAGATACTAGCCCACTCCATGTTTGAGGTGTCCGTGATTGCATTCACCATCTTCCCATGATCTCTTGTGTTATTATTAGTTATACTCGCAATGATACCTTCCTCCTTCTCCAGATCCTTAGAGATGATGTTGTTATTCTTGCCGTGGCCTTCGACAAGGTTGTTCTCTATACGAGATTGATTTGCGTTAGTTGGATCTTCGTATCCTCTCTAAGAAGGTTTTGTCAGCCATTACGTACGGATTAAGAATTGGCTACTTTCTTTCTTCTGCTCCGCCTCGTCTTTGGTAATCGGGTAGTCCATGTATATCTTCCCATCGTAAGGAAGGTGATCTCGCATCAAAGCGTGGGCTACCAGCGCCTTGAGTGAACCATTTTGATTCAATTCATTGACAGCAGTAAACAACGCAATTTGCACGTCAGGTCCGAGTGCACATTCCTTGCGAATGTGACTCTCGAAGTTGGCGACAGTCATTGTATTGTCTTCGTACCCCAGATTGCAGAGGGCCTCGTTGGTTTTCTCTACCACCAACTCTTAGCTTGGGTCATAATTCCGGTTATTGATCCCCAGAAAATCATGATCTCAAAAGGTGAAACTCACTATCGATGATCTCAAATCGTTTCATGTTGATTGTGTACGCAGAGCTACTGTCTAGTATAATCTGCCTTTGGAATAGAAAAAACGCCTAGTTAGCCAAGTCTAGTTAAGGTAGGCAGACTTCGAGGTGGGGCTCGGTGCTCTCATATTATACGGGCCAGGGAGGCAAGGCTCCGGACGGGAGCCGAAGCGGAAAGAACAAAAGATGAGGTTGCCTAATTTTCCCGCCTGTCATCGTTAGATGTGCTAAGGTTCTAGCGTTCAGAAAGTGGTGTGCAAGTCTGCCTTTGCAATTGGCTCGGCTCATATCTCTAATGCAACGGCAACGTTTATCAGCCACGTAGGCAGTCAGCAGAAGCAGGCTGTCTGACGCTCGCTTGAAGAGGCGGGGAAGTCGATGGATGGAAGGAGGCAGGTGACACAGGACTGTCAAGATGCTAGGGAAAATGGCAAGGCTCTGCACGGCTTGAGACTCGTTAACGCATCGGTGTTTGCATACGAAAGTATCTGATACTTGTCGCATGAGATGATCAGATTGATGTACTTTCAATTATCAATCGTTAAACCAACTTGGGTAGTAAATGCCTCGAACATGTTTTTTAAATGTACGGTTCCATCACAACCGAAACTTATCCACATCAACCCAGAGCCGAAACGATCCGAGGGCTCGATGCGCCCCAGCTTCATAGACTTACCGGCAACTTGAGGTTGGCGAGCCCACGAATCTTTACACAAAGTGGGGGCGTGGCACGAGTTCACAGCACAAGGAATAGAATATAGCTGTGTACCACACCTCAAGCTGACGGCCAAAGTTAATGAGGTACAATCATATAACCAACTGTCCTAACGCAAGTGAATCTCCCATCTCTTTTTCCATTGCCAAGTCGTGGGCTGAAGGTGCACTTATGTGCTTTTCGAATCGAAAGCGCAATGTGTGCAGACATCTCTTGCATACCTACCTAGGATGAGAGGTGGGGTCAGGTTATAGCCGGGGCAAGCTTGATGCACTCACTGTACGTACTACGTACTTATATAAGTATTCCACTAAACAAGGCTCCCAATTCAGCCACGGGGCCCCGTGGACCTTTATTCCCACGGGGCCCCGTGGCTGAATTGGGAGCCACTAAACAAGCTCAACCGTACGCACTACTAATTCATTAGAATTTCTTTCAATGTTATGCTGCTGTTGCAAATCCTCCAACCTCAGGCATGATCAGGATGTACACTAAGATTATGATTGCTATGTGCACGACTTCTGCTTCCGATGCTTTTTTTTTTTTTTTTTTTTTTTTGTGGGTTCCCTCGAAATCCGGTGGGGGGGACTTGTGCCGTGAGCCGGCTTCGCATGACAAACAATCGCGAGCCTATCTTATGTCCTGAAACAATTGCTAAAGATGATGATCAGTGATATGTTTATGCCTGGATCCAATTGAAGCTCGAACACCACCAGACTATTTACCTAGGTTGTTTATACTCGATGAATGAAAGACGCTGGTTATCTGGTTGTTTCTAATCTAGCTGAGCCCCTGTGGATAATGATTGCATTAAGACTGACTGACGATGCCCACGGGCTGCATGAGTAATTATCTCATTTTAAGCTGTATTATGGCTGATCTCACTCGGCATATAGAATTATTCCATTTGGCTGCCGTCATACGGCTGTAAGGTATTGCCCAAAACTAAATGCAACTCGTTCGTACGCGCAAAAGCCAAAAATAGAAGTAAATATCAGCTCGCACAATTTACTGCCAATACCAGATGCTGGAAACAGGAATCTCGACATACTTGATACTATCTCAGTCTTTCTATGTCTCTATGAGGATGCTTTGTAGAAGTTTCATAGACCCGGGCCCGCACAGGATGAGATTGTTTTGTGTGCTCCGGTCAAGAGCCATATTATCAGTCATCGAAGCGGTGAAAGACATATTGACTTCTTCAATACAGACAACTGCGTTGATCTGACGGGCCGCACCATCGGCGTGGTTCCTTTCCATTGTCGTCGTCGTCGGTAGATTGAAATTCTTCTTGCATAAATCCGATTCCATCCTCTGCAATCCTTCCAGCTCATCTCTGGTCTTTGTAATAAGGACCATATCTATTCGAGTCAACAAGTCGGATGCAGCTTGCCTCAGTCGCAAAAAAGCTATGCCTGATATGGCTTCGTCTCAAGCCTCGTATCTGTGGATGCGAAGACACTGCCGAATTAACCTCTTATAAATTAAAGCACTTGTATGCATGACGACTTGGTGAGACTCAGAGAAACAGATTATGAATATTCGATATTCTTACATTGAAGCTTTGGATTTGAGAGAGGATGGAAGTATCGCATAAAGTATTCTGCAAATTTGTCATGTGCACGGCGAGGTCTTGGAGAAGGATCGGTGCTGAGTTGATATTCTGTCGTATCGAGTCTGACTGCTGCAATATATTTATACTTCGGTCAAGCAGCTGTTCCACAGCCGTCGCCGACCCAAATACATTCCGGCAGTGATGTGTATTAGCTTGTTGAGCCACGACATGAGCCGGGCGGGAACATTACCATTCAGATCCAAGACACTGTGGACACTTTTGGCACGAGGGCTGTGCTAATTAATGGGGCGAAATATGTTGCGGTGGCTGATTTTGCCCAGGGCAGATAACAAGGCAGTTTTAAGCAGAACTTCACGAGAAACAATCAAAAAGCATGTGTGCCGATTTCATTGAGCCGAATGTTGATTCGAACTTTTGAAGTGTGTCTACTGTCGAAAGATTTGCTGTAAAACCTCCAGTGCATCTCCAGGTCCTGCCGATGTTGGGTACGAACAAGGGCAAAGGCCCAGTCCGTGGCCCGATTTCATATTACTATCTCCAAAACAAACTGCCACTGCAAATCATACGATTGAGACCATTGAGACGACGAGGAAATAGTGAATATGTTGCACCTGCATCCGGCGCGCCACCACTCTATAGACACTTTCAATGGGCGCAATGTGACACAGCATGAGTCCCCGCAAATTTGTCACGTGCGCGATGTTTACTTCTTCATATCGTTCAAAGAGAGCCTCACCACGTATCATTGATTTTGTTTGTGTCATGTAGCGGCTTGTGGGCCCACTCATACTGATTCTGCTCATACTGATTCTGCTCATCCAGGATATGTCCTGAGCATATCACGCCTTCCTGAACTGGATACGGGCTGGTCTCTCTTTTTTTTTTTTTTTTTCTTCCTTCGCTAAACCTCAGCGCATATATTGCGGCCGCCAGAGATAGACAAATTGCTACCAAGACCGAAGGTTATGGGATAAGGGCTCCGTACATATATTGGAAGCGATAGATTGTTACAGAGGCAGATGACACCTGGTGTCCGGCGACTTCATGTCGCTTTCAACTTAATACCCAAAGCGTTCTTCCTCTAGACCTTTCGGGCGTGTCCATATATATCGCAACCATTGATAAAAAGACCTGTTCATCCTAGTTCATTTGCAATCTGATCATGAACATATTTCAGCATCCCTTTTTAGAATCGACATTCTAATTCATTGCCTGTAAGACGATCACCATAGCTTAACTTGTCAATCTACTAGGTCGCTTTCAACGAAATTTACTGTTATCAATATTGCGACAGGTGGAGAATACACTTAGACATTGAGAGAAAATAGGATAGAACAAACCAATGACCGAAATTGACTGAGCATTCCTGATGGAGTAGGAGGGATGGAAGGTGACCGTGTCGGATGGAGGACATCAGAAGAGAGTATGAATGGGTTCCAAAACGAATGGATGGTGGCGGATACGTTGTACCGGACTACATGAAGAAGGTCTATATTGTACCTCGATTATGTACGACGGACTCGGATTCCCATCCCTCCCAAGATATTGTGGCTGCAGAGACAACGCAGCTTGCAGCTTGTCCGAGAGGACATATGCGTCGATGTGCAGCAACATGGGTCATCCATCCAATGATACCTTTTCTTATTGCAGCAAATATTAGGCCACGAATGCATCGCAACACTCTACTCTGATCTCCACGAGTAAACCCCTCATCAAAGAACGGTCTCGACTGGCGGGATTCGGGAAGTGTGGCAGCTCATCAGTCTGGTGGAGGCGACGGGCCTGACATTACAATACTCTGATAGGACATGTGAGAAGAGCTGCATGAGGGTGTTCTGCTAAAGCGAGCGAAGGCTGGGTTCTTTTTGGGTACCTCCGCCTGCAGAGAGAGAAGAAGCCCAACTTACTCAGGAAATTGCATGGAAAGAAAAGTTAGAGAAAAGAATGTGAACAGGGAGGGTGGCACCATCATCTTCATATGAGCCAGGCTCGCCGAGTCAAAAATCTTGCGACTCGTTTTCTTGGATTGATCTCAAACGTCCTCATTCTTCTGAGGAAAACAGCAAGATGGGCAAAATTCTTTCCCGGCTAGCGTTTGATGCAAACCCCGATCAACATGTCTCAAGACACAACCATCGAGAACCTGCTACTACATCACAGCCTGATACACAAGGCAGTGCTCCTCTCACGCTGCGTTTGGCCAAGAATGTCTCGCCAACAGACCCCAATGTGTCCACAGACGAAACGCATCTAGTTCTCTCTTCGTCACACTGGGACGATGATCAGGCCACGGCTGCTGGTAGCGTCGGAACTCCCATTAGTCCAAGGACTACTGGAAGAGAGGTAATTTGGCCGCACTTCCTATTTGTCTAAACATTCATATTTACTCCAACCTTGACATAGCCAGCGCAAGATCGCTTGCCATTCCGTTCAGCGCGCCCCGACTCTAGTCCTGCTATCGAAGAACAGTCCTTCCGTACGATTGTGTTTGGTGAGAAGACTGCCGTGCAAGTTGTTTCTGCCGGCGTTCGGGAGGTCCTGAAGGAAGCGGCCACTGGCTTCTTAGGGGTCCAAGACACTGAAAAACTGTTCTCAGCAACTAGTTGGATCGCGGAACCGTATGAGCCAATCGTACATAACAGAACGGCAATAGAAAGACGTCGCTCTACGATCTCGGATCCAAGAACGAAAAGGAATCTTGACTCACTGCTAGGGCATTTGGACTCCCGTCAACCCGGCCTCTCGCAGAAACACGCCGAGATTGAGTCAGGGAACTGTCAAAAAGTGTTGTTCCATCACGCGTTGCTCCTTTACCCACCAGGCAGGAAGGTTTACAGGAATGATGACGGCCAGATGCGAGCCTATGTTATTGGAAAGACCGAAATGATCACACGCAAGAAGAATGCGATCCTCCAGATACAGGCCTGGTACCTCGATTTCGACCCGTTCGGCAGGAGTCTCGTCCCACATCCGGAGATGTTCGAGTTGCCACATTATGCTTCGGAGCGAATGATCAGTGAGCTTGAGCTAAAGCCAGACTGGTACATGAAGGAGGGTACATTCTTGGACGATCGGCTCATTGCGAGAGGCCTCAAACATTGGGATTTTCGCGAGAAACGACACTACAAAGAGTACCAGGGCGATATGTGGCCCAAAGCATCGTATGATGTAAGGAAACTTTTGGAAGAACCTCACCGTCTTGAAGTCACTAACTTGTACTACCCAGTCTACCCTCAGAGTCATAGTCGACTACTCCACAAGCAGTAGATACAGTGTTCTTGAAAGTGGGACGAGCCAACATGACAAGACGTCTTCCTGTGGTATATGCATTGGCAATTCCATTGGACTACATTCGTATCCCCGCAGTTCCCTTGGCCCAAGTCACGTGTGTGTCAAAAGCCTATCTAGGTTCTCTCAATCTCCAAGCAAAGACGTCGACCACGGAGAGAGTATTCTTGAGTTTTGTCCTCCGCGCTTATGGGCCTTTTCCCTCAAGTTCAAAACATGGCGCTTGGCCTTACATGACGATTTTGTCAGTGATGTTGAGCAAAAAGACTCATTCGGACATGACATGTACATGAATCAGAGACGAAAAGAGTCTCTGGAAAGCTTAGTGTCTGCATACGCGAGGGAGTTCAATCTCATCGATAACCCGGAAGCAAAACCACGGAAGAGCCGGGGAATGAATATACTTCTCATTGGAGGCGCAGGAACCGGCAAGACTTTGACCGCTGGTAAGTTCACTGACCCATTTACCATGCTTTTATCTTATGCAGCGAGGCTCATGTTCAAAAGAGTGTCTGGCGGAGAAGTTCGGTATGCCGCTCTACTCCGTCACTCCTGGTGACTTGGGTGTGCATGCTGGCACGCTGGATCGAAACTTGCAGACCGTTCTCCAGCATGCCAGGGATTGGAAGGCAATCGTTCTGTTTGACGACGCTGACCTCTATGTTGCGGGACGCACCGGGTACACACTAGAGCGGGCGGCACTTCTGCCAACGTTTCTTCGACATCTTGAATCCTCGGATTGCCTCAGCTTCATAAGCGTGTCTCCCGAGAAAAACTCTCGTGACATCGACGCTGCAGTTTACTCACGTGTTCATGCCCAATTCTCCTTCAACAACTTTGTCTTCGGGGATCAGCAACGTATTTGGCAGATGGCAATCAACCGTCTGGATGCAACAGAAGTGGACAGCAAAAATGAGTTAAAAGACTTCATTGAAAACAGACTCAGGGGCCTGGATGAGGGCGCACACACCTCTTTGAACGGAAGGCAGATCAGAAACTATATGGATGTCGCTCTCGTGATTGCAAGGAATGATTCTTCAAGTGGCAGTCCGCGAAAACTTCGATCAGACCATATCAAGATGGTGTTAAGACTAGGTAAAGGTTTCAGAGATCATGTGACGCAGAATGGTCTCGATCGCACTGGCGATTTTGAGTACGAGTGATGGATCTTCTGGTGAAAACCGATTAGTAAATAGTGAGTTTGTTCATCAGTATTTCACTTTATGTTTTCCTCCGTGGCAACTTTTCCAATACATCAGAATGGTCTTCTGCACAAAATGTTTGACGACGCGCTTTTATTGATCGACTGGAAGTGGTTTACTGTTTCCCATAATGGCCAAGACAAGGATCTCTATGCAGATCGTTGAACTGCAAGCAACGCTTCTCCTGCACCGTATTTCAGCATCTGGCTGGAAACCTTCTTGTGAATCGTAGGCCCTATATCCATGTCGAGCCGGTAGCGATATCAGTTCCGATGGCGACAATCAGGTGGCAGATCAAGATTGATCTCCATAGCATCCTTGAAGTATGTTGAATCATTGGATAACCGGCGGAAGCTTCCATTAAGCTCTCGAAGATGATTCACGGTCTTTTCGGACCTACTGGTCATCAAGAGCTTCACCGGAACGTTTTTGGTTTGAGAACTCCACAAGAGGCCGTGAAGATTTTCCAAGAATGTTTTGAAGATTGCTTCATCTTTCTGGCTGCGGATACGGTCATGGATTGAGTCGATGTTGTCTAGTACGATATACAGAGACTTAATGCCGGCGTCCGCAACGCATTGAGTTAGTAAGAACCAGAAGTCTCTAGAACGCTCAGGCTGCCAATGGAAATAGTCTTCGATGTCTTTGCAGTTCGCCGATGTTTTGCATATGTTGTCATTGTAATGATCTTTCCGAGTCGAGCGCAATTGGGCCAGAAAGTCATAGATCGCATCTCGTTGCCACTGCTCCAGATTCGTGCTTTCATCACAAAAGTGAGCGAGTATCGGATTGGCTTTTTGGGTTGAGTCCTGTTTGTGGCTGGATCTTTCAACTCGACCAATGAGTTCCAAAGCAAAGTCTGTCGTCCAACGCCATCTTTCCCGAATATCACCAGAAATATTGAAAAATAAGACGTTGCTGGTGGAGGAAATGATCCATTCCCTAATTTTATCTTTATCTTCGTCGCCCAGAATTTCCATGATGTACTTTGTATTTGTGGGCGATGGCCACTCTTCTAACAGGCTATCGCGATCCCGAAAGAAGCAGCATGTTTTGAACCTGTTGTCCTCAAGGAAACAGTATCTCTTACTGGAGCGATGGGTGGGTTGGGGTGGTGGAGGGGGGTTTGAGGTAGCTCCAACTTCATCGCGAAAAAAGTCATTCCCTAATAAACATTGTCAGCAGGATATCACACTGGAAGTGCAGGTTTCCAGAACTTTTGCCATACCAATGTGTTGCTTCACTTCTGGAGGTAGCGGGTTTGATTTATTGAATGTTGCCACGGCAGAATTGACCAGAGCCTCCAAGGATTCGGACTTGTAGTTGTTCATTACGAGCGTAATGTTGATCAGCGTAGCATGATCTCTGGCGCAATTACTGTCAGAGCTGATGCGCATCATGATTCACAAGCATCCGCACTCGCGCGAGTCAGAGCCTCATGCGCCCCGCTACAGAGGGTACTGTTAAGTTTAATGCCACGCAAGTTCCGAGACTCAGCTTTAAACCTGCGCGCAAGATTCATTGCTATCGGTTGGCGGAATTATGCTTGTTGAAAAGCTAAGTCTTGACTCTTTGGAGCGATCACATTGGGGCGCATCGCATGTAAGGGGGAAAGAAAAGACAGAAGAAGGTGTGACGGAGAGGACGGCATTCGGTCCTAAAACGTCGTGCTTGGTAGGCGGTTTGCTGCGCAGGGACGAGCACAGCCCGCAGCCTCGCTATCTCCACTGTCTTTGCGGGGTCACTCGCGTCGAAGGCGGGGTCGTTATATAACGCAAGACATCTTACTATACCCCCTGGAAGTTGGTATTTAGGCGAAGAAGTATGTACATCAGGCGTTCCTTTGGTAAAGAACGACTTGAGTGGATCGCGCTTCAGACTTCCCAACAATGCCATCATGGAGGTCGAGGTTTTTCCAGATAGGCATCATTCAAGCTGCAACGCGAAGAGTGCCTAGAGATCCACAAGCAGCCCGACAGGGCTGTATCTGTCAGGTCTCTTTGTGTCACTCAATCGTACTCGGCGAGATGAATATATTCGTCGCCATTCTTACGATCCACTTTTTCAGCGTTACGACCTAGGATGCACAGAATAGTAAATTTACTTTGCAGTATACCAAAACATAAGATCAAAGCCACTCGCTGCGTCGCTCTTGAACCGCATCATTTCGAGTCTCATCAGCTCTTGTGTTTACTGTTGGGTAGCCAAAAGGGCTACATGATGCAGTATTCTGGATTTATAATCCATTCATGAGTCTAACGGACAAAGTATGTCTTCCTTAACACAGCCTGTGGCCAGTGAAGGAAAAAATGGATGTAGAAAAGGAAAGATCTTGTTTGTATATAGTCAATGTCCTGGTGGATATCATAAGCACTGATGTCTTCTAGATGTGACGCCTCTGTGCGCACTGCGTACTACTGAGATAAGGTGGGATCTGATCAGGTGCTGGAGGGCCATGTGATGATGATGAGCGGCAGTCTCAAGGCCACATTTCACTAAAGCGGTTGATATGAAACAGCGGAAGGCCGATGACAAATCGGCACGTGGTGCGGTCGAGGCGGTGCGGAAACGGCCAAGGACGGCATGGAGCAAGTTCATACCGCATCGGAATTTTCTTCATGTGCTTTTTTTCCCGCGCACCCACACACAAGTCGTTTTCAAAGATTATCACGTGGTATACTGTGGTTTGCAGAAATTTTATACTTGACTTGATATGCCCTTAGCATAAATACCAAAATGGGTCTTATACGTCTAGCTATTTATATTCAATCCCAACCCCCTCAAGGCTCCATGAAGAATTGTTTTTCGTTTGTTATGTATGTATTTCGCATGCGTCTTTAGCTTGCATGCGCGCTCTTCCTCCTATTGTAGGACGCTTAATTAATACCCGCACATTGAGTTCTTAGTGAAGAAGATTTTAGACTACATAGTAATTGTTACGGCTCTTATTCCCTTTCGATAACCCTGTTACTTGGTCACAGTCAAGTGGAGAAACAGTCTAACATCATTGCCACGTTCGTTCAATTGCAACAATTCTTCAACCTGGATTAGTATATGCTTAGAGCGCGCACTAGTAGTATGATTTAAACTCATGAAAACTTGCGACAGGACAAGAGTGGGGTTTGTATATGTGACTTGATGGCCGGGATTTCTACTTCTATTATTCGCATGGTAATTGCATTGTGATAATGATAGGCGATAGTCGGCATCTGCTTTTTTTCACAATAAAAAAATGGGGTCGACTGCCCATTATTCTCTTGCATAGGATGACTTTGGACATCTAGACCATCTCTAGTGCCATCTGCACACCCTCCATCTTGGTAGCACGAGCCTGTGCAGCATTATTCGCTCGCTGGAACATAAAAAGGTGGCACTGCTAATGATTGATTGGGCGATTAATGTATCTGTGCGTACATAGGTACTTATGCACCATTCTGCAAGCGACGGTCGCAGCTGATGAGAAGCAGGCTGTGCCAAAAGGACCAACGGACTTTCTAATTTCAGGCAATGCATGAGTGATGGTGCAAGACATGAAAATCATATCATGCTTGAGGGCTTAAAATGCACACCGGTCGAAATAATGCTGCACGTCTGAGACCGCCACCCAAAAGCAGACACTTAGTGTAACACGAGCTGGTGTCGGGAAACACACCAGCAAAATACCGAACAAGAAACCTGGTTCGCTGAAAACCCAGAAAATCGAAAATGCATGCAACAAACTCCTTCTATAAAGCTAACCTCACCGGCGTCATGTTCTCGTCAATGCGTCGTTGTTGCGCCGTTGTTGCGCTAGTATCAATGAGCCGAGGGCTTTGCGTCACAAAGATAGAGTCGTCCGAGAGGTTGATGTTGATCGTACATGAGCATGGCCAAGAATTATGTATTGGAAATAGCGGCAGCTGCTCAGTTGGGTTGAAGATGTGCTTTTCGAAGGGGCGCTCGCTACACCTCGAGCAGAACAGCTTGTAGCAAGGCCATCGATCCTGGCCCACACAGAATCAAATTATTCTGGCTACTTTGACCCAGTGCAGTATTGTCGGTTATGGATGCAGCGAACGGCACCTTGCAATCTTCTAGGCCGGCGATTGCACTGTTCTGGCCTGCTGTCCCTTCGGTGCGATTACGATCGACGGTGATCTGAGGCGAGAAATCAAAGCTGTCTCTGCGAGTATTCGACTCTATTCTTCGGAGTCGTTCCGACAATTGCCCCGTCTTCTCGACATGGACGAGGTTCATTGTGATCAAGAGCTCGCTTTTTGCCTTTTCGATTCTGGAAAGCACGTCGTTTAGTCTTGACTCGTCTTGAGTTCTGTGCGTCAACACATGAAGGATTTGCCGAATGATAACTTTGCAATTCAAAAGCGCCAGGCGCTCGAGGATGTGCTGGAGTTCTTGTGATATGGAGTATATGTATTCGATTCGAGAGTGGATAGCGGGGGTATGTAACTCTGCCGAGTTCTGGATGTTGCGCAGAAGGTCTAACAGGTTGTCGGATTGCGCTGTTAAACTTCTGAGTAATTTAGGAGCTGCTTTAATAGTCTGTCGGGCCAAATCGATCTGTTGCCATATATCTATAGCCTGGCCGATAAGTTGCCCGACGACAGCGACGGAGCTCAGACCGTCCTGGAAATCGAGAGTTGCATTAGTTTTGGGGTCGCACAAGTGAGGGGGCCAGAAGGATTCGCACCATCATACACCAAGGAGGATCTTTCCTGCGCCGCACAAGGCTCTATATCTCACTACCTGGGCGGCGCTTTTGGTCGATGTAATGATCGAAATGTAAAAACCAAAAGAGATATCGTAAATGCCAGACGAAGAATTTCAAGTGACGGTGAGAGAATGCGCGAAGATGGCTTAGTAGATGTGTCCCCACTCCAAGCAGGCGCAACCCAATGCGCCGCTTTAACCGAGACGGCGAACTGCAGCTTTTTGGGGCAAAAAAGCCTTAGATCTTGGGTATCAACTGAATCAGTGAGGCTTCTTTGCTTTTTGTAAATCCTGTTTGATGAGCACTGCAAGAGCCCACTATTGAGAACCCGGTTTTCTGGTGTTTTTCGCGAATCAGCGAGTTTGGTTCCTGTAATTTGCTGCCTCGGACTTTCTTCTGCGTTGCTGGGCGTAAGTTTATGATCCCCGCGCCTGAATGCATACTGATTGCTTATGTACGCTCATAGCAGCATTTGTGCCAGTCACATGACAGATAAATACTTACTCACTCACCAATGTGCGATACCAAGAACCTGTAATCAAGAACAAGACGGAATTATTTTCAAGAATGACGAAGTCATAGGAGATTTCTGTTGCTATTACATTACTCGTAGCCCAAATGAAATATGACTCGAGTTAAGAATACTAGGAGATGAGACAAGTATCTCTCCTTTCAAGGAGGAGTATCGCTGATGTAGGCCTGTCGTCTATTGTACGTTGGCCTCGACATATAATTTTCAATATAGCAAAGAAGTACTAATCATGGGGACGACCATGTAATATAAGCTTTCGTGACTTATCATCGTACTTGCCAGAGCCATTTGCCTATATTTTGACAGAACTACACCGTCCTACTAGTTGTTCACCATGGAGTCAGTTCCCGGACAACGGGTCGACTGAACTGGAATGGGAATGATTCAATGATACAACTTCTTCGTCCTCTTTAGTTGAGTCATGGAATAATACCAAGAAGCTGATTCTCATTGGGGAATATACATGTTTTAAATAGATAAGAAGTGGGAGTCTGATATCTGACTCGCGAAAGTATCGTGACATGCGAAGAAAATAAGTCAAGACCTGACTACATGCAGACAATAGCCCCAAGAGTTGAGTGATGGAAAATCTTTTCCTGCTTCGCAAAAGGATCCGAAAAATGGGTGCGAGTGTTAGATACGATCATGCGTCTAGGGTCACAAGTTCCTGGTACGTATGCAGCGAGACTTGCATCTTTGCCATCAGCCTACATGAGTTAGCACTTTGACGGTCTAGAGACCCTGCGGAGACAACTCAGCTTGCAGAAAAACACCCTGATATATGCATTCGGATACAGAAAGAGGGTAAGCACCGCCCAATAATGTCTCCCCGACCATCACACATCCAGGCATAGTTACAGGGTGCCAGCCGCTTTAGGACTAGATATGAGAACTTGAGATGTATCTTGATTAATACATGACAAATTATATGCAAGGTGTGACAGCCCAAATGTAGTCGGATACCGTAGTTGGTGCGCGGTGTAAACCTGACTGGATTTGATGTTTCATTGCGGAAAGACGATATTGCAGCGGCCCAGGCGGTGTGAATTAAAATTTCCTCCCATAAACCGCAGTGAGAGGGTGCGGCCCAAGATCATTGCATGAGCCCTCCTCTTTGTCTCGAAGGGACGTTGCGCTGAACTATAATGGTAGTGAAAACCCGGAAAAGCAGCTTCATAGGGCAGGTCTCCGGGTTCTCTGCTTGCTTGCACCCCATTCCAAGGCAATTTAGATTTTGTCGTAAACACTATTTTCTCACCAATTGCACGGTCTTTGCCTGAGCTGCAATGGGTAAGATATTTTCAAGACCAGTACGCCGTACAGCCACTGTGCCAACTCCGGCAGAGAATGTCATGAGCCCAGATACCTTGCTATCATCCTCTGCCCAAGAGGAGACATCAATGAGTCCGGAGGCAGTTCAAAATGGTCCTTCTCCCAGTACTGGGCTACGGATTGACAACCATCGGCCGAATTCTATGGCTGGGGTATCTCACCTTAACGTATCGCCATCATTCACCGAGTTTGCGAGGACTGAACAAGATGCCTCAACATATTACGACAACGTCGGAAGTGCGGCCAGTCCAACGTTCAACATGAGAGGGGTGAGTGAATCCCATACTTACCTACTTGCCTGCTTAGCACCTTTGTGGATCATCTAGGCGGCTTACAATTGTTAGTTCCAACACGGTGATACCCGCGGATTCTCCGTGGACTCAAGGATCCCAGATCCCCGCCGCGACACGAACCCAGATGTATTTCGACGCAGGTCTTTTGGCGACAAGGAAGCGGTGCAGATTGTCTGCGGAAAACTCCTCAAACTGATCAATGCAGCTGTTGCAAGTGAACAGCAAGCTGGGAATGTTGAGACAACCATCTCCCACAAAAGCTGGATAATGGAGCCCTATGAGTTGATCGTCCACAACCAGAGGCGGATTGAGATGCACAGTTCCACAACGGACGATGAGGTTGCCAAGAAGCATTTCGAAATTCTCCTCAAGTTTCTCGAAGACCACCAACCTGGAGCATGGCAGAAACGTGAGGAAGTTCGTTTGGGTCAGTGCCAGCAGATACTATTCAAACATCTTTGGCTGCTCTACCCTCCTGGTACAACTGTTTTCAAGAAGGACGATGATTCCTGGAGAGCATACAAGGTCGAGTGCACGGAAACTGTTGTCGACATGAAAGCAACAATCTTGCGTATTCAAGCCTGGTTTCTCGACTTTAACAAGACCGGCACCGTCTTGGTACCGTACAGGGAAACGTTCGAGATATCGTCGTTCTCTCGGGAACGACCACTCGAGGACATGGAGTTGATTCCAGATTGGTTCATCAGATCGGTAGACCCGCTAAACCGGAAGCTGATTGACCGAGGATGGCAGTACTGGAACTATCGCAAAACATCCTTCCACCGGGAGTATAGAGGAGACGCATGGCGCCAGGCACCATACAATGTAAGATAAACTAACACCTGAGTATGAAGTTATGGAGCTAATTTCTCAAGTCGCGCCTTGTTGTCATTGTTGACTACTCCACGAGTAGTAGGTGTGCCCAACCTGACAGTGCAATGAACATCCGCGATAGCACGTCTCGTTGCTCTGTGTGCATTGGCAAGTCTCTTGGACTGCTGTCATTCAAAGACTCTCTTGATGAAGTTCCAACAGATTCTCATCTGTGTATAAATGACATGGTGGCGCCAGACTTCCATTATGGAGATTGCTGGACAGACGATGAACATGCGCTTTTATTTTGCCCACCAAAGCTGTGGGCCTTTTCCTTGCAATTCAAAACATGGAATATGATCCCTCATCAGCATCTCAAAGAAATCGAGAAACAAGATGCGCCTTTCGAGGAAGAACTGTACATGGATTCTGTGAGAAAAGATTCATTGCGTGAAATCGTCTCTTCATACTTTCAGAGCGGCAGGTCAAACAGTGACAATCAGTCAACTACGCGAAAAGACCGTGGCCTGAAAATTCTTCTCATTGGCAACTCTGGTACTGGGAAAACATTCACCGCAGGTAAGATCCTGTCTACACCCACCTCAAGCATGCGACTGATGTTGAAACGACGAGCAGAATGCCTCTCCCGCAAATTTGGTGTCGCGCTATACATTGTGACTACTGGTGATCTAGGTGTCGAGCCAAACATGTTCGACCAAAAGCTCCATGAAACCTTCACACGGGCAGCAAACTGGAATGCAATGGTTCTGCTGGACGACGTCGACCTGTATGCCTGCGAGCGTGTAGGATACAATCACGAGCAATCTGCACTTCTACCAACCTTCATGCGTCGTTTAGAATATTCAGATTGCCTCACCTTCATTAGCATGATCTCTTGGAATGACGCTGATCCTGCGCTACGGTCCCGCATTCACCTTGCAATCTCGTTCCCCATGTTCAGCTTCGCATCTCAACAAGAGATTTGGCTTCGCTTTATCAAAAGCCTTCCGCAGAACCCGGCCAGCAAAAGACTTCTAACTACCTTTGTCGACGACGAACTGGACGGACTCGACGAAGGAGAGCACAAAAACATGAATGCTAGACAGATCAAGAATTGCATGGATGTTGCTCTTGTACTGGCTCGGAATCAAGGGTATGGGGGCGTCGTCAGCCCACATCACATCAAGACAGTCCTAGAGCTCGGGAAAAATTTCAAGGCCCACATCACGCAGAACATTGGTCGATTGGCAGCATCCAATGGAAGGGAGTTATTCGTGCTGTGAAATGCTCACACTCGAAGAATCGGGTTGGGAAACGGGAAGCTTTCATAGTCATTGTTTCTTCTTCTATAGATGGTGGTGCTTATACGCACTTTCAAGCACTGTAAACAGACGCCTAGAGGTGATTTGGGTACTTCTACAGTGTCATTCGTTTGACATAATCAACAGAGAGTATTCCGTAGCCTCCACGTCGCAAAAATGACAAAAGCATGTTGCATTTATAAGTGCCAGGTACCACCTTATCGTTTGAAGCGTGCTCGAAGATCTTGAGTGAGATAGATCCTGTTGAAGTTCGGGAAATAGTCCACTGCTCGCTGCGATTGGCTAGTTACCAATAGTTTCACAACGACCCCCCGATCCTTTGATGCTCGAATGAATCTATCAATGTTGTCCTGAAACTTTCTAAGTATTTTATCGTCGACAAGGCCCTGGAGCGAATCGAAATTGTCCAAAATGACGTAAAGCATCTTGATGCCAGCTTTAGCAACGGTATGTCGAAATAAGTTCCAAAGATCCCTTATGTCTTGCAGTACGTCATGGAAGACCCTGTCATCTCCTCCCACTGATTTGCAATTATGGTTATCCACAAGCTTGTTGCCTAAAGCTCTTCGAAGCTGGGCAAGCAAATCGCGTACTGCAGCTTCTTGCCATTGGTTCGCATGTGAAGCATAGTTACTGCAAAAGTGAGCGACTACCGGATCAGCCGCGGGGGCCCCGTCGGCCAAATTGCGCCAGTTCATCCAGTTGATGCGGCCTATCACCTCTAGTGTAAAGTTTGTTGTCCATTCCAATTTTTGCTTGCCTCCCGGCGATAGATCCAATAGTAAATTGTTGTTTTCGCGGGATCCTCTTTCGCGAGATTCTATTCCGCGGGATCCTATCCAATTGGAGAAATCCTGATCTTGGGAGTCATTGAGTATTTCGATCACGCATCTTGTCTTCTTAGGATCTGGGTAATGAGCGAGATATGCTATGAGGTTTCGACGGAATGTGTCCAACTCGGGAAATGGTGCATTCCTGACGAAACAGTATGCTGCCTTTGCGTCATCGTGCCGGTGAGGATTCTCGCGCGGGGGCGCGGTTCGATCGTGGTATTCGCCAGCAAGGTATCTGCCCACTAATTCGCGATAAGTTTCAGTCTTCCCATGCTGTATGCAAACTTGAGATTCGTAACGCACATTCAGGGAACAAATGGGACATTTGGTGATCAGGGTCCACTTCAATAAATTGCCCAATGATTCTTGCGGCAGTCTGATCCCCCACATGAATGTTGATGGTCTTGATAATATTGATATTGTTTACTTTGGCATTACCGCTGGCGCTGTTGCCATTGATGGCGACGGTATTCGGTGGCGACGGCATCATCCACATGCATCAGCAGCACTCGGGCGCGTGCAGCCAGGTTCGTAGTACCAAGGTGGGGAAATATGTTGATGCAAACGTTTGCGCCGATTGGAGAAACTTCTTCTGTACTCAGACGCGCTCTGCATGGTTGTTGGCAGGTTCTCTGTGTGGTTGGGCGTCGAGTGGAGGAATAGCTTTTGTTTCGAGCACGAGAAGCAGCAGGTTGTCGCAGAGAAGATGGAAAGCGTGTCGCGACGATGACTTGATTGACGGATGGTTCGCCCGACAAAAGACAAGGCAACAAGAACTCCCATAAGCCACATCCTCAGTACGGGTGCGACCACATTCGAGTTGCTCGTTCAGTTTTTACAATGCGTCACTCCTAACATCTTGACTTAATGCTACTTCATACATGTGTATAGCAGGGATACAGGACGAGGTTGAGCTTGAAAAATATCGGCGATCTAGAGCTGTCTGCATGGCCCAAAGCGTGACCATATGTTTACATCGGTATCTACTGTTAAGAAAATACATAAATTCCAGCACGCCGGTCTCAGCCACCTACGATTACGGGGGTTCTGTGATCGATGAGGAGCTAAGCACCTCTACGTAACATTCGCGGGGTACCATGGAGGTTGTTTGAGTCCTTGGTAGAAAGCAGCTACATGCGCATTACAATTTCGAACTAAAGACAAATCTGAGCCTCAATATTTACCAGCTTGCAATCATCCAAAGAAGCTCATGGCAAGCTTGTCATATCTCCTAGTCGAGATCGTGTCCTCCGTACAATACTACTGTAATATGTGGGAGTCCTTAGATTTACTAACCAGAGAGGGTACAGCACGGACTACGAGGTACAGTGCTATAGCTGTTAGCGGCCGTGGCTACTGCAGGTGCTGTAGCGTAATCGACAATGTAGGTATGCACAGAGTTAATCATGAAGAATGAAATGGAATTATTACTTCTATCTGGTAATCTCTAGAAGAGTCCTGTCATGGACCATCCATGACTTATTGACCTCTGACAAACCGATGCGCTGGAACTGGCCCGCACCCATGGCAGGACATTGCAACAACCCGGTGTAGGTGCAGGGAGTGATTGGAGTGACCGCCGAGCACCAAGCCGAGCACTGCCCCGCACTTAACTATCATGAATAGTCGATAAGGCTCGGTTGGACCCAGACACATTCGTCGTGGGAAAATAAAAACCTACATACCTACGTAGGTACCTATCCTTACCTATGTAGGTCCCTAGGTATGCGGTGCATGTGGCGCTTGACCGTATCAGAGTGCCAGTCGCGCGGCTTTGTAGATCCATGCATGAAGACCAAAAGACAAAGATGGGAGAATCGCCCTAAGCTTACCCCATGCAACTGCGCTGCATCCACTAGGTATGCTGCACTCAACTGCGCTATCGCGCTGCAAGCTGCACTATAATTGCACTGAATTACAATTTCAATGCGCTACACCTACTATCTACAAGTGCACCAAACCAAATTTGCACGGCGTCGCATCCGCTGATACTCGGCAGTGGCAGAATGAATGATAAAATTACGGACAAAGATAGGAACCATGACCATATAACATACAATAAATTGCTTGTCATATAATATTCGGCAATGAGATGCCTCATCGTAGAAGGCCCAAGCGGCAAGATCGCGCGCATACAAATGATGAGACATTCGGGATGGAAATAAAGGGCATGAGCCTGTGCCCTTTAGGTATGTATCCCGGGTTCGCTGTTAGCGGTTGAAGACAAAGAGTCGGAGCGGGCCGAAAGTTCACATTCTGTATGATGCGTTTGATTAATACAGATCTCTGCGGCTTCGATTCCGCACTCTCCTTCATGACAGCCTCCAAGCATGATCTGGCGCTGCAGGTCAGTCTGTGTTGGCCTCATCTGCTATTGGTCTGCCTGCAATGGTACCTGACGTCGCCCGGGCGCTTACCGCCCGAGGTCAGGCTCTCCAGTCAGCCTACAGGCGGCAAGGCTCAATCGCGGGAAACCTCTTCGGGTGGAAAAAATTACAGAACAAGCAGATCTGTTTCGAGCATTGTAATTCACCAATGGCTTTTCATTGCGAGCAAAATGTCGAACCCCATCGGCGAGGCATTCGAGAGCGCGAAACGCGAGTTCAAGAACGAGCTGGATGACGAGAAGCTATACCATGACATACTACAGACGACGTCTATCGATCAAGTGTACGAAGCGACGAACAAGCTGCAGGCAGAGCAGCTCAAGACGGGAGGTTTGCGCCATCTAGCCAAGATCGGACCCTACCTCACGCGCATCGCCGACTACTCCAAAGCAGTAGAAACCTTTGTGCAGGTCAAACCAGACATTCTGGCCCTGATATGGGGGCCGATCGTGTTGCTGTTACAATGGGCCAGCGCGCTAAAGACATCGTTTGACGCAATCGTCAATACGACAGAGGACATTGGGCTGGCACTGCCAGAATTCGATCAAATGGCAAAGCTCTTTCCGGAGAACAAACAGATTCAAGATGTGCTGCTGCTATTTTTCAAAGACATACTTGAATTCTATCGCTTGGCCTTTCGCTTCTTCCGTCTCTCAAGTAAGCTGAGCCAGCTTCGTTTCATCGTTGTCGCTATCTTCCAGGAGATAGCCGTTACTGACCATGTACGTGCAGCTTTGAAAATATCTTTCGAGGCTCTATGGCCGAAGCGACGTGACAAGTTCAAACAGTTAGCCTCAATCATCGAGCGCCATAAACTCATGATGCGTGACAGGGTCTGGTTAGAAGACATTTCCCAAGCACATGAGGCTAGGCGTATTGCTCTTGAAGATCATGATGCTCGGGAAAGCGAAGCGCGACGAAAAGAGTACAATACGATTATGACAAGAATAGCTCCTCAACGATATCACACAAAACTTGCTGCGGTCCGTGATCAGGTGTGCGAGGGTAGCGGGGACTGGCTGCTCAAGGATGACACCTTCACTGCATGGATGAACCCAGACGAGAAGTCTAGTCGACTTCTATGGCTCCAGGGAATCCCTGGCGCAGGTAGGTAGAGCCCTTCTCGGTGTCAACTTGCGATGCAACAGATACTTACGGTTGCATGCAGGCAAAACAGCACTGTCAAGCGTCGTTGTGGACAAGACGAGGGGAGAAGGACGAGTCGCATATGCTTTTCTCAGCTATACTGCATCAGATGCGACTTCTGCGTTATCCATCATGCATTCTTTGATATCTCAACTGATAGCAGATGATGGAGACATGCAGACCATACTCTGCGAAAACATTAGTCAGAGTTTTGAGGACAGCCGCAGTGCTGCTCTCGAAATATGGAATGCTCTCCTTCAATCATATGCAGAACCAGTGTATATCATCGTTGATGGACTGGACGAGATTCATGAAGATGATCGCGGAGACTTTATTGAGAGCATCCAAAATTCTTTGAAGGAATGTCAAAATCTGATGGTGTGCCTGAGTAGCAGACCCGAAAGTGATTTGCACGATCTCTTGGCCCAAGATGCTTCAACAGTTCGGGTTAATGAAAAAAACTCCGAAAGTATTGCAATGTTTGTCAACCATTGGACATCCAAATGGTTTCGAAGAAATCGCGTATATGAAGAAACAAAATCTCGTATTAGAAAATGGCTGGCGCCTCTTGCTTCAAAGGCAAATGGTGGGTACTGAAATCATGAGAGTATTGCAACATCGGCTGACTTTGAAGCAGGCATGTTCCTGTACGCCAGAGTTGTTTTAGAGAGCATTGAGTATCTGAATAATGAAGCAGAGATTGGGAAAGAGCTTGAGGTGTTACCGAAGGACCTCGACGCCGCGTATGACTTCCAATTCCGCTTCTGGGAGTTGATCTCAGCTAACAATCACTTCAGCTATGCCAGGATTCTACAACGTATCGACGATTTACCATTTTCCAGTCGAGAAAAAGCAAGAAACGTCCTAGGTTGGGTTTCTTGCTCCCCGGTACCCATGACACTTCAAGAGATTCAGCAAGCTCTATCCATCGACTTAGACGATAGGCAAGGGCTTACAAAATTCTTGGGTGCACTCCCCATCCAGAGGCTTTGTGGACCCATCGTCGAAGTCGCCGACGAATATGTCCAATTTGTTCATTTCACAGTCCAGGAGTATGAATAAGTGGAAAATTAAAAAGAAAAGTGGAACTGACAGATTTACAGATATATCACAGCCCCTGGAGTACCAGGGATAATTGGTTTTCATGAGTCGACCTTGAGCCTAACACTCAAGTGCATCGCGTATCTCCGTCAACAGCACCACGACCTCGAGCTTCTTGATCATACCCTCTCTGAAGGCGTTCTATCGGGCATATATGTCTTACACGATTTTGCAACGTCAAATTGGCTGAGTCTCTTGGAGCAATATGTCCGACATGGCAGTGGTGATTCGATGCTTCCGGATAACCTGATCAACCTTCTCGAAGGTTTGGTGTCTGAAAGAGCCAATGTTCATTACCAAGGAAAAGCGGATGATGCTACGAAGTTGGATCTCGGCAAATTGAAAGACAAAGTGCCAGAGCTCTACTCCACATTATCGAAAGCTGCCCATTTTCGCCATTCTTGCTCATCAATGCAAAATCGCGTTCAAAAAGGTGAGCTTCATTATCAAGTGAGTGAATACTTGTAACATTCTCACGAGATCCAGGGGCAACTTGGACGACAGGAGATCCATTGACGCTCTCTGAAACGTCAATAACGATTCGAGAGGTCGTTGATTCATTGATGGCGGAGTGCTTCGTCGAGACCGGAGATCATACTCAGGACTGTGCCTGCAGCCGTGTTCGAAGGCATTACGGAAACAGACCTTATAAGTGTCGATTTACGCATTGTCATTTGCGACGGAAAGGATTTGCAAGCCAGAGGGAGCGGACATCCCATGAACGTAACCACGACCGGCCCTGGAAATGCAGCGTTTCGTCTTGCGAGTACGCGGACGGCGGCTTCTTTTCTAGGAAGATGCGAGATGATCATCTGGATCACTATCACCAGACGGAAGACCGCACACACGAACTTGCTGATGTGGAACTGGACATGGCCAATTTGGAGATGCTATGGATCGATTTGATTAAATCGAATAACTCTGAGGCTGCAGAAGCTATGCAGAACACACTCAAAACGTTGCCACGTCAAGTTCACGGATCTCTTGCCAAATTGGCCGCTACCATTGGGACGCCGAGACTTTTTAAAATACTTGATATCATTCCGAGCGACTTGTCACAAGATTGCAGTACTTATCAATTGATGCTCAAGGCTGCCGCTAAGAACAGAAACGTCGGGAATTTTCAGACCCTTCTCACCAGTGTTGTCCGAGACTACCAAAACTACCAGGAAAAATACCGCCTCAATATGGGCATCGCATGGGCAATGAATGAAGTTATAAGATCGGATTCTATTGCTATGTACGAGGCCTTTGAAGTGGCTGCAGCTTCACAAATTGAAATTAAGAAGTCCACAAAGAGAGATGCGAAAAGCACTGCCGCCTCCTGTTTTACAAAGGGTCATGGATTGAAGAGTAGCTCGGGCAACTCGCGCCGACAAAACTTGATTCTCCGCCTCTGGAAGAGCATAGACGTTGCAAGAGCTCTGACTCCAGAAGAGCTTGGCGAAGCATTGAGTGATGTTGCAATATCATGTCAATCCATCCTTCTCGCTGAGTATCTGTTGCAAGCTGGGGCTGCTGTGAATTACCAGAGCTCGAAGGCATCCCTGACTCCTATTCATCATGCAGTACAAAGGCCATCATCGATGGAGACTGCTAGTTTTGTGCGATTCCTCTTACTGCATGGGGCCGATCCGGCAATAAAAAGCGCAAAAGCAAAATCGGAAGTAAAAGATGAAAAGGGGGCCAAGGGGATATCCAAGTGGCTTGGAATATCCTGGGATGAACTGGTTGAGGAATACAAGACGGCAAGAGAAAAGAAATAAGTACACCATTATAGGTCAGTTAATAGACAGGCATACTTCGAAGAGTCTGCTGTATGAGTAATTCTTGCCATTTCGCTGATGCTGTCTAGAATCATGGTGACCATTCTGTCAGAAGCTGCTTCAACCTTCTAAGTGAGACTGGAATATCTGGTATCATTGAGTTAGTAAATGTTCATAGACCTGAAAATAGTCTGTGGTAGCATACTCTCCACCGCTCCAGCGCTACATCAGCGGAAGTTCTTGAGTTAGTGTGACTCATTGCATCCCTTATCAGGCTAATCTTATCCTTCTGGATATCTCTGATGTACTGAGTTTTGAATTAGTTGGTAAATTGTATGAATGTTCTCATACCTTGCGATGAACGTACCGTCTCAATGGATCTGGGAACGATGTATCGGATGATCGTAACCGGCCTCGTCTGCCCTATGCGATGGACTCTATCTACGGCTTGGGCTTCTATCATAGGATTCCAATTTGGTTCCAATAGGTGAACAGTTACTGCCGCTGTCAAGTTTACACTATTGAAGAATTATTTAGAGCAAGTAAGATATTGAGTTAAAGTAGCTCGACAGGGAGGATTAACTCACCCTTCGCCACAGCTCCCAATTGTTGCAAGCATAATGGTACACTGAGGTGATTCAGTGAATTGTTTGAGGGCTTCACTCCTGGCGGAGAGACTTGTTTGGCCGTCTATTCTTTGAAAAGTGATGCCTTGAGCTTCCAAGGCTGGCTCGAGTAGGTCCAGCATTCTAGACCAACAACTAAAGATAACACTGTGAACGATCAGCCTCAAAAACTAGACGTACGATTTTAGAGGCTATTATACCTTTTTGATGGATTATTTCGATCCTCTCTTGACCGGTCTTCGCGTATATTCCTCAGCAGTGCAGAGACTTTAGCTGACGGGGTTGTGACTCTGCCCGTGGCCGGTGACGACACACCACTGCCAGGAATAATCTCTTGTAAGATGAATTGAGGCACAGCATCTGTTCCCACTCTGTCCTCTTCTGCAGAACCATGGCAAGTTGGACATAGGAGATAGGGCACTGGGTGTTTGGAATCGCGCGACCTTGACTTTGCGCCAAATCTGCTTTCGAGCACATCTCCACATGACTCACAGTAAACTTGGTTTTCCAACATCGAGTTCGCATCTAAGCGCTGCTTATCCCACGATTGCCACAATTTCAGCGCAGAGTCAGGTAACAGATCCTTCCCATGGTCGCAGATAAGCCGCAGCGAGCTCATCAGACCTAAAATATTCGCTCCCTTCTTGTTCTTCAATTGTACGCCAGCTTCGGATTCGCGATGGACACTCGAAGCAATCTCGGCAGTTCTTTTCTTGAAGAAGTCGTATATAATCTGGTCTGCTTCAAAGAGTTCGATGTTTTCGATCCTTTCGTTCACTTGTGGCAATGTGATTGTCACGGATGACGAAGCTTTCGTCCGTCGAATACAAGTACCATGTACCAAGCTTTTCAGGTTTTCCATATGATTTGGTCGCCTCTCCATGAAAGGTGAAACTATCCAAGAATCAAAAGATGACTTCATGTGGAAGGGCTCCGCACCAATGAAGGTAAGTAGTGCACCATAGTCGTCAAGCGAGTTGTGAATAGGTGTACCGGTGAGGCACCAACGATGAGATGACTGCAACGCGCATGCTGCTTGAAATATCTGAGTAGTACGATTACGGATGTGGTGAGCTGTAGTCTTGTGAGCAGCTTTCTTCGCGGTATAGTGCTTTGTTCGTCGGAATGCGACAGAAAATAGACCAGAAGAAATACTGATCCTACCTTCGTCTAATACAACGCGGAGCCACTTGTGGGAGAACAATGGCCCTTTAGTCTTGTACTCAGATCTGAGTGTCTCATAGGTAGTCATTACAACATCGTAGTCAAGGAGATTTGATCGCAGATTATTTCGGGTGGAACCATAATAGAGAGTCGCTTTCAGGTATTCTGGATGAATGTGTCTGTAATTATTGATTAGAAAGGTTCGAATCAGACAAAATGGTGGGCAGGAACATCGTCGTACTCGGAAATTTGCTTTTGCCATCCAGGAAGAGCTACAAATATTAGCCAACATCCAGGGCTCCAAGGACGTCTCGGACGCACTGGATTTAGGGGAGATTATCAAGGTAGATGTATATCTTGCTTTCTCAACACTCTGGACCCCTTGACTACGGGAATCGAGTGAAGAGCAAATGAGGCCCAAAACAGTCAACGTTTTTCCAAGTCCCATCTCCTGCCATGAGTGCGTAAATGTCAGTGACCCAATTGGTAGTTGAGACGTGAAGAAGTCTTACGTCAGCAAGAACGCCGCCACGTATTGGACTTGGCTTGTCTCGTATTTCGCCGGTGATAATATTTCGGTACCTAGCGAATTGTGTAAGTGCCCGAGGATTTGGGTGGTTGATAACTGGACTTACTTTCCAATAGATGGTTTGTTGGACATTTGGCTCCAGAGCGATGGAAAAGTGGTGGCTCCTACGGCGCCTTTCTCCCCGTTCAACATCATGATTATTGCAGTTTGCTGGTGTCTTCTCCATATATCAGTATCAGATGCATTTGTTTCCAGCCAATGAGTACGTACCTCAACAAGACCGTTTTCAAGCGAGGGCTGGGATCTAAATCAACCATCGAAACGTTTTCCTCTGCGTCGCTCGAGTCGAATATGTGCTGCAGCCAACCCATTCCCAACTCATCTATCTCTCTTCGGTTATCAGGTTCGCTCACGTCAATGGTCAGGTTTTCCAATTTTGGCATCTCCATTCCTGGTTGAACCAAATAATGAGGATTATTGTAGTGAAAGTCTTCAGGACATTCTGCGTTGAAAGGTGGCTGTAGAAACAAATCCGAATCCGATAGGAGCCGTCCTACAGAAATCCTCTCCGTCTCCACGCCGAACACGACTAAACGAATTTCACATTCGGAGTCTTTGTATTTAGAAGAGTGTCCTAAGTCCTTCTTTTTGCCGATATTTCTCTTTCCAGAAGTGCTGGGTTGACTCAACGTGGCTTTGTAGGAGATGGTAAACCCGTCCAAGATTTTACGAAGAATCAATTGGGGGAGGATACCGGCATATGACTTGGTGGTGTCCTGGAAACAGACCTTCAAGATGTTTCCAAAAGGAACAACGTCCACGGGCACTGTTCTCCCGCCTTCAGTATCGGCCCAATAAGTTATCGTGTTCGAGACAATCTATTCCAATTAGCGAGTTACCGTACGAGAGTAATCACAACTTACTACTCCAAGGCAAGTATCACAATCCGGGACTGAACTCTCTGGGCTCACTGAAGTTTCTTGGAGTTCGTCGGCTTCATTAGTACTTGTTTCAGCAGAGTCAACTCCGGAATTGGTAGTTTGCAGCAAAGAGGTATCAGAGATCGTATATGGCGTCACTTGATCTGAGGCATGATATGATGCGATCCTGGACACCGGATCGTTTTCAAAATTTCCATGAAGGTTTGCCACTTGGGATGGTGTAGGGACAAGTGTCGAGTCATCGTATTGGCCATCCCAAAATGACATATACTGTCCTTCCTCCTGATCGTTGTTTCCAGGGAACCAATCTTCAATAGGCAAAAAGTTGGCGGCTGAAGCTGCAGACAGCTGTAGGGGGTTCAGATTATCAACTTGGAGGGGCAAAGTATCATCAAAGGCTTCAGAGTCCCACCAATCAGTGTAGACCAATGAGTTTTCGGAGTTGCCTGCGAAATTGTTGGGGCCAGCTGTTTGCAAGGCCGTATCATGCATCCAAGGTAACGTGGGCGAGACGCATAATCGTTTGTTGGCGTCTTCTTCGATGGGATCATCTTCTTCGACCTCTCGTCTCTTTCGGGGATTGAGAGGATTCATCCTGCAAAGTGGCTTCAAACAGCCTCATCGTCAACCTGTCTGGTGGCATGCAAATGGAAAAGAGAAAAAGTGAAAATTGCGCAATACGCGAGAATGGCGTAGGCTGGGGTGTGTAGGCTTGGGGTGTCCGCGACGGCGACAGTGGCGGCTGCTACGTGGACAACACTACTCAGGCAGCAGGCTGTGCTGCGGCTGAGTCCAAAGAACAAAGTCATTTCGGGGGCACGCACTGCAAATCAGAGACAGCCCATTGAGAAGGTAACGAGACTTTTCATTAACCACACCTCCAGTAAGGCTGCGACCTCTGTTGAGGTGCCATAACATTTGTTTTAATGCGTGAACCATACATGACAACTTTGAGTCTGGAGTGTATCGCCTTTTTCGAGTTGTCGGCACGGGATTGAGTGTCAACACATGCATTTGCTGTGACGAAATACCTACAGAAAGCCTAGCACGTCAGTCTCAGCCCCATGGATGCCAGGGGGTTCTGTAATCGACATGCAGCTCCCTAAGGTTAGGCATCTATTCGTAGCGTTCGCAAGGCATGAGTCTCGGGAGAGGAATATCGTGAAAGTAGGCAATGC
Source organism: Neopestalotiopsis sp. M2102B (assembly GCA_023628315.1). Classification (NCBI taxonomy): domain Eukaryota; kingdom Fungi; phylum Ascomycota; class Sordariomycetes; order Amphisphaeriales; family Sporocadaceae; genus Neopestalotiopsis; species Neopestalotiopsis sp. M2102B. Next base: position 29,342 of record JAMAKW010000104.1, read on the forward strand.
GGCAACCAAGTGAAGGCAGATTAGAGTCTGGTTATTACACAGATTGCGACTATACTCATTTACCTTAGATGATGGGAAGCCTACATATGTAAGTTATGGAATCTGTAGTCAAGCTCGTGTACTCCGCATTACCTATCTAGGTACCCATCCAGGGCGTACATAATCTGTATGGTGCCCATAACTCACGGACTTCAGTACAGCTATGACATATACCGTCATAAAAGCTACCTGAAGTTGCCTACTGGCTAGTTACCGAGGGCAAGAGAGTAATATGCGATTGTTACGACTCTCCAATACCACTTAGAAGAGTCTATGTATTCGTGAAGGATTCGGCAAACTGGGGCACTAGAACAGATGCACAACACTTGCATGCATAGCCCGGTGTGGATGCGGGGAGAGCACTTTGGCACTGGGCTGAGCGATGCCCCGCATTCTCATCTGTGACTCGGGTCAAGCCACATCCGTCCAGATGTGGCGGTGCGCGTGGCGCCTAAAGCCAGTTCGAGCGCCGGTTGCACACGCTTACCCTAGAGATGAAGTTTTAGTACAACACCAAACTTTATGCTAAACCTTGAGGTTGTACTATTTCCAAGGCATTGACAAACTATTGATCTATTTCTGTTCTGTTTTCGCCTTACCCTATATTGGCAAAGGCTGCCTCCTTCTTGACCGCGGTATTCGGGGTCGCAAGCACGATTCACAACTCTGCGGGGTGTCAGAAAGAGCTGCGAATAAGATGTCTCCAGCGCGCCCCGACTGCAGGTCCAGCACTTGGGTCTGACTCCATCATGGTGTTTTCCAAAATGAAGCTTATGATCAACCTTACCATGGCATCTCCATGATGGTGAACTGCGTTGATTGAAAGGCTGGATGGAGTGCCTTGGACAAAGCGTTAATCCCGTCCCGGAACCTGATTTTCCAAATGTCGTCATACCTCACTCATCCTGGACGGGGCTAGTCCAATCACCACCACACAGCTCTCGGTTGACAGTTCAGGACGGGAAGTGAGCGACAAGGGAAACCAACAAAGGTCTCCAATTCAAGTTTTCGACTATTGCTCTGTTTGGTTGTCTCCGGACCCTGGAGCAACCGTTTGATGCAATTTCACCCACCATATTCGGTGCCATGATGTAGTGGAACAGGGGTTCGTTGTCGCGGTTGTCTTTTCTGACACCACTGACCAGACACGTCCACGTATGGGCTACCTTAGCTACCAGAGATCGAACCTGCGATCGAGGACGCGTTGGTTATGGCAGGGCATAACATGGCGAGCAAACGGACCTTCTCCAGACGTAACGTGAATGTAACCCGGCATTTGCCTCCGCAGGGTCCTCCAAGGTCCCTTTCAAGCGCCCGGCCCGTCTCCATTAATCTTTATATGCTGCTCTGTGACCTCATCCCCATGCGAAGGGTCCAAAATATGCTCCTCTCCACCTTCTCTTTCCTCCGAGTGTGGCACCCCTATGCTGCACTGGCAGATACGAGACATCCAACGCGGCTGATAATGCCCTAAATATCGACCCGCTCACCCATCATGAGTTCTAGCACGCTTCCTTCAGATAAATCAGAGTTTCATAACTCGGAAAAAGAAGCAGTACCACGACGACCCAGGTTCGACTCCAACATTACTTCGGATCGATTGAGAGAAGGCTCTGTCGTTTTACCTTCTTCGCCAATGGGTGGCAGCAGTATCAAAAAGGGACGGAAGTCGGTTTTCAGGGAAATTGGTTTGGTGGACGACTGGACCGAGGACATCAAAAAGTCCTTGGATAGTTCATACGAGAAGGAATTCGGCGAAGTCACTGGTGTATCCTTGGACGAGCCGGCATCTCCCACTGGCACCAACACAGAGACAACGTGCGATTCCGATGAGTCGAGGACACCGAGAAGATGGGCATCAATATTGACACAGGTAAAACGCCCACGGATCAAGGCAGGCTCGTCGGCACCACCACCGAGCACCTCTAGCCTACACAGGTTGACGACAATCGCCCTACTCATAGCCGTCATTCTGCCAACCATTAGCTACACTCATGGTCGCCAGAAAATAGACAACAGCGGCGTCGATGCAGGTGTCATCTCACACCCTCCTGCAGTAGTACTCGAGGATCGTGCAGATAGCCCGGTTGATGTGTGCCTTCGCTGGGCACAACAATGTGAGTTTCTCATTGTGCCACATCTATTTCACCTTTCACTGACGGTCATGCAGCCGCGATCTTGAATGGCACTGTCTACATTTACGGCGGCGAGGCAAAGTCAACTGGCGATCAGGAGACCGATACATGGAGTAAGTTTTGCGGTAAGGTGCCATGCCAACAGAACTGACGCGCCGCTCAGATAACAACTTTCTCACCCTGGACCTCACCAAATCATGGTCAACCAGCTCCCCACCTCTGACCGGTCTTACCCAACCATCCGGTCCGCCTGCTGTTGCGCTGGGCTATCTGTGGAACGACTACAACAACTTGTATCTCTATGGCGGCGAATTTGCTGACAATCCACGAGCATCGCCAGCTGCAGTATCGACCTGGCAATACTCTCCCGTTTCGTCTTCATGGACCGAGTTCCAGAGCCCGCTAACATTATCTGGCAACTACTCTACAGAGTCAGGTATCGCTGTACAACGTGCTGCTGAAGGTGCTGGGATTTCTGTTCCAGAACTAGGGCGCAGCTGGTACTTTGGCGGTCACCTCGACGAAGCCACGACCCCAGGTTGGTCTGACCTCGTTGCCCGCGTATACCTGAGAAGTCTGCTAGAGTTTACCCATCCTGGATATGCCAACAATGGTGTCTACTCTCTCCAAGCAGCTGGCGCACCAGACGGCGGAGCGTACCGAAACATTACCGAAGGAGGTATTCAAGATCAATCAGGGTTCTCCGAAAGGGCAGATGGTGCTCTGGTATTCGTTCCTGGCTGGGGTCCGAGCGGTATTCTGCTTGGTCTTGGTGGCGGAAGCACCGAGAACAACGACACCGCAGACCAATTTGCCAGCATGTCTACCATTGATGTGTACGATATCGAATCCAGTGAATGGTATCACCAACAGACGTCTGGAGACACGCCCAATGTCCGCGTCAACCCATGCGCGGTCATATTCTCGGCTCCTGATGCTAGCTCCTTCAACATTTACATGTATGGTGGCCAGAACTTGTTGCCAGTAGCAGGCCAGACACAGTACACGGACATGTATATTCTCACTGTTCCTTCTTTCACATGGATTAAAGTCGACATAGACTCTTCCAACGAACCAGCCGCTAGAGCTGGTCATACATGCCACCCAAGAGACGGCCAGATCATAGTGATTGGTGGATACATTGGCAATACGACGGACTGCGACACCCCCGGCATTCACAACTTTGACGCCTCGAGTCTAGAGTGGAAAGACTCATTCACAGCATATGACCACGCAGCCGATTTGGATTCGGACAATACCATCCTCGCGGGCAGTTACGGTTACCAAGTTCCCGATGTTGTTCAGAGTGTCATTGGTGGCAGCTCGGATGGCGGCGCCACAGCGACCACACCCGCCGTGGGACCAGCGACTGGAGGCCCTTTCTTGACGGGAAAGCCCCCGGTCTTTACAATCACAGCTTCCGGAAGTGCAGCGACCGTCACCAACTCGGCACCTTCGAATCCGTCAGCGAGCAGCGCTAGCTCAGAGCCAAACGGGGGCCTCATTGCGGCTGGCGTCATCGCCGGCCTCTTCGGACTTCTCGCACTGTACTTGGGTTTCTGCGCATGGCTCTACAGACGCCAAGTCGACGCATACAAGAAGCACATGGCCGTAGCCAACCGGTACACTGGAGCCGACGCAGGCGATGAGGTCGGCCTCATGGCCGGGGCTGCGGGTATGCGTGAGAAGCTGCGCAAGCATCGTCGTGGCAGCTCCAGTGCCGAGAGCGCTGAACAGTTTGGCTGGGTCGGGCAAATGGGCGGGCTCAGCGAGCCGAAATGGCTGACGACCAGCGATGAGCCGTCCCCAGGCTCCGGTACCGGCGGCAGCTCCAACGGACGGCCCAGGCCCAGCGAGGATCGCTATCCTTGGGGCTGGAGCGAGAATGCCATGGCCGGTGCTGGCGTCAACAGGATGAAGAGCAATGCGACGCGTAGCACAGCAAGTGGTGGATCAGTCGAAGGGCTCCTGGAAGGAAGGGAGCCCAATTTCTTCAGTGTCGTCATGGGACCAAGGCGGGCCTTGCGGGTGGTTAATGCTAGGGAGGACTGATGAGAGGCAACAGTACCGCACATTTGTATCTCCCTTTGACGCGAACACGATGGAATGAGATATCCTTTGCTTTTTTGTGTACATAAATACCAACGAATGTAGGATATGATTATTCTAATACATGATCCCTTTATACGACTCTGAACCTTATGCATGCAAGCTTAGCTAGCAAAAGTCTTCGTGCATCTGATCCCGATAATATCCCTTTTTAGTAAAAGAAAAATAACTTTACGAGATAAAATATTTTTCTCTCGATAATTTGTTATCTTTATTTCTATTGCTCTCACCATATAAAAAAGAATAATGGCAAGAAATAGCTACGTTCACTATATATATATGAATACGGAGGTTTTTGCTAGGTTAGTGTACCCCTTCAACCAACAGAGTTTACTGCTGCTGCTATAGCTCACGGTTCTTAGTCATGACCCAGAACGTCTCAACGGATCGCAGAGAAACATTGATAGTATCAACATCTCACTTATCAAAACAAATACCTTTTTCCTTAATAGAATACGTTAATTACCCTAAGCGGAACATGTATTCCTGCACAATTACTACTCCAGTCCCCGCAGATACTAAATAAGGACTGCCGGCGCTTAAGCCGCCGGTCTCTAGACCGCCTCGCAACGATGCGAATCCCATGACTCTCGTTTCCTTGACCTCCTCCTCGATGAAATGCCTCTTCACAGCCTTCGAGCGATTTTTGGTTTATCGAAATTTGATTATGATGTCTGAACAGATAAACTTCCACCTGTTCCCTCTTCTGCCGCGTGATATCCAGTTGATCATATGGGACGTCTACGAGTCTTTCCCTGGCATGCGCCACAAGTTCACCGTCGGCTATAGCAAGATAACTCACACGACTGTGGATGTCTCACAAAGTCGATTCATATCGAATATAGCAGTTGAGGGAGACCCGGAAGAAATGCGCCTCGATCCTTTCTGCAAGTACAAGTTCAACAAGATTCAGCTGTCAAATCCGGACATTGATCCCGCATCCTGGACCTCGGATACGCGCCCAGAGCCGGAACTGGTGAAATCCTTGAAGCGCATTCAAGACGCGCGTCTTCCCGCGAGACAATCAACATCATTCGTGTATGTTGATCTGGAGCGCGACCTGTTGTACCTTGAAAACATCCACGACGACCCACCCCCAGTCCTCGCAAATAAAGAATGGGCTCTCATCAAGGACCTCCCGCACAGTTGCTGGATGCCTTTGGGATTGTCACATGCTCGGCACTTGGCGATCCCCATCCCCACCGACATCAGCGGGCCGAATTTCTCAGTGATCAGATACACATGGCCCAACTTTGAGCTATACGACCAGTGGCCTCACCTCGAGACGGTCTATCTTGTTGTGCAGCCCCATGCCAACCGGCAGGAGGGCCAGGATATCATGAAACGCGCCAGAGAGATGCCTCGGGATGCTTTTGGCTTCGTGACGTTGGAATCGTTCTACGAACGTGCGCTTGCATCTGAGGAGAGCAATACAATTTTCCTGCGGCAGTTTCGGTATTGGCAGCATCAGCTCCTGCACCGCTTCTCGAGGAACTTTCCTATGATATGGCACAAGGCTCGAGTACTTGCGGTGTTCGATGCATGTTTCGATGCAACTTGTTCGGGGTGATATACAGAAAGTTAGCTTTAGTTGGTCCGGGATGCAAAATATTGACAACGTTCACCGGGGTTTGACGCAACCCAACACAAGAAGCAACCGGTCCATGATGGGAAATTGTGTCATGTTGATGCCTACTAGAATATACTCAGCTCAGCAATTCACAAATTCCATCTTCCAAACTTTTATCCTCTTTCACTTTGTGCTCGAATCATAGATATGATTTCTGTCAAAACCATTCGACGCCTGAAAACTAAATTTATTCCCAATTTTTGTGTTGCACGGACTACAACGTGTGAAAGCATTGATTCAATATCGTTACAGTCTACAACGAATCTGTCAAAGAAGACCGATTTTCAGAGGTTGCGAGTATTTCTTTCATTAACATGCCATAGTTGAGTCCTCAGTCTCATGCTCGAGTAAGGCTCCCATTATGTCTTCCTCGACATATCACAGACAATTATCACATCACGTCAAGGCATCAAATAGCCGGCCAAAGAATGCTACCAATGCTGGATATATAACATCTGCAGACCTTGCGTAAATTGTTTCTTCGTCTCAAACTCGTGTCATCATTCCAAGAATCATTAATCAAATCCCAAGACTTGCTGTCCCTCAGAATGGCCTTCCTCTCTGAATTCCGCTACTTTCCCAGACTTCCGCGAGAAATCCAGGAAATGGTCTGGCGGTATTGGGAAGGCTCCAAGCCCATCACCCGGCACTACTTCTTCGCCGACAAGTCCGCCCGCTCCTACGTGGCTGTCGACCCAAGTAATCGCGTCCTGACCAACAGCCTGACCGCCCACCAAGGACCCCCCGTCATACGCATCGACGCCGCCACCACCGGGACCGTCTTCCACAAGATCCGCTTCTCAGGCAAAGTGAAGACGCCAGTACTGGCGACACCACTGCACGACCTGTGGGACCTAAAAAGCAGCATCTGGTCCAAGCAGAAGAGTAACCCCGTCTGCGCCCACGTCAACTTTGCCCGCGACGTCTTCCTCTTTCAAAACGTCGTGGCGCACAACCAGAGCCCATTCCAGTTCCTCACCGTGCCCCTCACCCGCACGACCATGAACCTGGGCAAGATGCACGGGGCCTGGGTCGAACGCATCCGCCACGCGGCCTACTACCCGCCCCCCGACAGACCCGGCTACTTTGTCACCTGGAGCGCCGCGGCCAGCTTTATGAAGGCGCTCGACGCCATGACGAGCCTCGAGACGCTCTACATTGTCAAGCGCCCGCAAAAGAAGACGTGTCGCCACGGCGCGCTGTCGCGGTGGAAGATTGCCCCGGACAAGGTCACCAAGGGTCACCACCATGACGCCGGCTTCATCTTGTTTTCGGACTTTGTCGCCGAGCACCGCCGCTTGGATAAGCTGTCCGAACCAGATATGCTCAAGCCGCCGCCACCCTCGCGGCGGCCTTCTTCGGCGCGAGGCAGCACCAACAACAAGTTCTGCCAGTGCGACAGTGTCAACGCCGGCAGGGGCGCCGTCGACGTCTCTCAGTACATTTCCGTAAAGCTCGGGCCGGCCCGGGCGGCGAAGATCAAAACCGTCGAGGTTGTTGATCCTTTGTATCCGGGTGTATGAACGGGTTGTGGTGGACAAACTCAAGTTGGGCTCTCCTGTAGAAATAGGTTGAAACTCCGCTGAGAGCTTGAACATTTTGGATATTTGGCATGTTCTTATTCGATGGCATTTATTCGACTAGGCAGCAAAGCCAATGGATGTAGGGTATGAGACTCGAGGGAAAGATGAGAAAGTGGAAACTCAGATTGCGGACAGGAAGAAGAGATATCACTCTGCAGTCTCGACTAGCTGGTGCTCACACGAAGTTTGGTACTGCCACGAGAAATGCTTGAAACATCGTTCATCCATACGTTCACTATAGTTTCTGGCATGCGCTTGATGATGACCGGTTCTTTGCCTTTGACAACGTCGTCTCGACAAAATCATGTTCGCTTGGAGAGCATAATTCGTAACTTTATAACAGTGACTAAACCCCAACGCCATTTCCCATGGTGGTATCCTTAAAAATCAAACGCCTGAGTACTCCTAGGATGCTTAAGGGTCTTGAGATCTGATCCCAAACCAACATCATACAGCATCCCAATATATGTGCTGTTTAAGCTTAACTTTACAAACTCCGATCATTTCCCGTCAGGCCGAAGATTCCAGGCGAAAAAGGTTCTGGCCATGAATTCAGAAACCCATGACGCCTCTTGCTGATCGCCGACGACCTGTAGCCTGTCGACGGTATCAGTACCGAGGCTGATCATTCTCTCAACGTAGTTTGCAGAGTTCTTCAACTTGTCAGCGTTGAGTCGTACGCGATCGTCATGCAAGTAAGTGACTGCAGAGGAATGATCGGGTTTCGAAGGGTGGTGTAGTTCAAGATGCGCAATATCCAACGATTTCTTCCAAGGCCGACCAATGTCTGTAAACATCTCAAACAATGGCGCGGACGGTGTTTGGTAACGGGACGCATGTACTGTAGATGCCCAGGACAGACTACTCCAATATCTCTGCAGGCCCTTGGCAACACTCGGATCGTCTACTGTCAGGGTCTGATTCGCTCTCAAAAATGCTGAATATGATGGATCAAGGGATGGTTGAGAAAATGCCAAGGCACGGTCCTTGTCCACCTGGGCCAAACGTATGACCTGGAGGAGAAAAACAAGAGAATGTTGGGTTTGGCTGTCTTTCGGTAAAGCTTGCAGCTGCGCCCCTAACCGTGAAAGCCACGTCCAAGCAACCTCTTCAAGTCCCTCGACAAACATGAAGCGAACCAACAGGGGCATCAGCATTTGATCGGATATAAACTCCAGAGAGTTCTCCGCGCCCGAAGACCGAAGCCACTGCACGACACGCAGCCCGGCTCCTGAAGCAGCCAAAGCCGTCGGACCCGAGAACTGGGCCTCTTTGCGAACCATGGCAAGATAACCGGCAGCCCGGCGAGTCGTCATCATGCCTTTTGAAGCCGCTGAATCGAAGATATCATGATGCTGTTGTAGGGCGGCGGTGATTGTCGTGTCAGCAGCAGTCCCTTGAGCAAAGAGAGGATTGGTGAGAATCGAGTCCAGATGCCTGTCCGTTGGTCGATGCTTCTGTGGCGCTTCCGTACGTGGCAAATCTTTAGCCAGCACCGACATGGCTTTGAGCGCAGGGTCGAAGGCTTCTTGATGCTGCCATGGATGCTCCTTATCTAGGTTCTTTCGGAAAGAGGACGTGATGGAATCGAGTAATTTTTGGGACTCTCTCTTATTGAGAGGTAGTGGTTGATGGATCTGAGGTAGTATGCTCTTTTTGAGCCCCTTCTTGAGAGAAGCCATCGGGGGCGTACGGGCTACCATGATTGCGATCTATAGGAGAGCATCGAGCTCCGAGAGGCCGAATGCACGAGGTGTGTAATAGTCGATTTCAAATGCGGTCGACGGGTGATGATGCAATTTAGGCTTGACTAGTGCTTGTTCGGGATCAAGCCTGTCAGTCGTGGGATGATTCAATGATCTGGAAGAGTACGAATAGGACGAAACAGAACCCGTATCCTCAAGCGTTCGACAGTGGATGCAATCAAATGCACATACGACGATGCACATGCGATCAGTCATCAGTGAATCGACTGACGTCTGGCTGCTAGAGATCCATTCGCGGCTCAAGTGCTTGCATGGGTCCATGGAACCCCACGATTTGACCAAGCTCGCAAGGTTGTTCCGAGCCGATGGGTATACGCTAAGTAGGTCGGGTACCGGTACTGTAGACCGACGCCTGGGTAGGCACAACCTTGGAAGTTGCACCACTGACTCCTGGGTAATTAGTGGGGACGTACCTGATGCGATGCAGGTAAATTATCAGATCTCTGCTAGGGAATGACGACGATGGACAGCCGAACCCCGGAAATTCACAAGCTACGTTTGAGCCTCCGGTCACGATACCAGCTCAAGGGAGTCATCAAGTGACTAATTCTGGGTGTTGCATTGCGGCATTGACATGCCCGGCTTGTTTGTTGCTTCTCTCGCAATTGGCTACCTCCCAATGGAAGTTTATTTGCAAGCAATTGACTCGAACGGGCCTTTTACTGCAACCAGTCTTGTGTCGCGTTCACAATCCTCCTGTTCATGCCATTGAGGGAGTGCCTTGCTTGGCCTGCGGCTTTCCCTTTCACACCCACTTTAGGTTCCAATTGGGGAGCTCTAGTGTGGAGCCGTCGCGACCCTTTTTAGTGCATTCTTGGGGTTACAGTAGTTTTCATTGGCCAGAAAGCTGAAAAATTCTTGAGAAGGCAAACAGCTCCTCTGCTTTAGGTGCTAAAAGGGCAATTCACTTTACCTAGCAGCATGTAGGTATGAAGAGCAACGAACAAGCAACAACAGATTGAGACGTGACCATTCCCATAATTCATCCAATTCAGATCGAAGCTCTGTAATCCTGGAATGGTTTACACTGCTTTTTGTATTCTCGTTCTACTACGCCAGATTTAAGTCATATTTCTCACCAGAGACATAACAATTCAGGCCAAGGCGAACGGTACTTGCCGATAGTGAATACCTGTTGCTTGCACATTGTTACTGTCAGGAATCTCTCATTGGCTCTGGGCCGATCCTGACTGTACCACACGATTGGAGACGAGAGGCGAAAAAGAAGAAGGGGTAAAAAGTTCCAAGCTCACAACCGGCTGCAGCTGCTGACACGCCCCCAACGCGCAAGATCATTGGAAAATTGGCAGACACGCAGTTCCCTCACCACGTTAACGGGCTGCCGAGCAACTGCTGCTGCACTGTAGACAGGTACGGTAGATTTATACCTGGCGACATTACCGCACTGACAGGGGGCATTGAACTGGCCCTGCACAGCACTCTTACGGCGCTACCGACCGCTAAGCAGAACGCTGCCAAGGTGAACCCGCACTGCGCCGCGCTACCTGACGCCTTACCCTCTTTGCCCGTCAATCGATTCTCCAGACCAGAGGAGAGCGAGAGCATCAGCCTCAAATCTGAGCCTAGCAGTTTGGCTCACGGTTTTCTCACTTGTGCATCATTCGACCTGACCAACCATCTCAGGCTACCTTAATTCATCTACCCACCTTCCCTCGACAGCGACGTCGCTTTCCCTTGGTTCATCTCTTCTTTTTGACCACATTTTGTTGTCGTCGGCTGTCTGTTTCCCTTTTTTCCCAACCTTGCATTGGCAAAGGGGGATTGCATCGCCATTTCCTCACTCCCCACCCCCAAAACACATCACACACATCTACACTCAGCAATGTCTGAGGTACAGTCTCGATCCCAGCCTGCCGCTCGCGGCAGAGGTGGCGGTCGTGGAGGAAGAGGTGGCTTCGCTGGTCGTAACGATGCCCGATCGACCAACACCAGACGCACCAATGGTGACAAGTCAGACTCCGTCGACGAGGACGGTGATGTTGGCCAACTCAGGCAACAGTTTGGCGAGCATCTCGAGACTATTAAGGCTATTTTCCCCGACTGGTCAGACGCCGATATCCTCTATGCTCTGCAGGAGAATGATGGCGACGTAGAGGTCGTCGCTACTCGCATTTCTGAAGGTACGCCCAGCTCTCTTTACGCAAACACTTTCGCTCGTGCATTTGTCCCTTTCACCCATTGAAGTTTCTCATGACACTGACTCGATTTGCAAATTACAGGCAGCATCTCCCAGTGGGGTGAGGTATCGAAGCCCAAGAAGGTTAGCAAGCCTAAGACCAAGGACGCAGCTCCCTCGACTGGTCCAATTGATACATCTGCTGGAAGACCTACTCGTGGTGGTCGCGCTGATGCTCGGGGTGGTCGTGGTGGACGTGGCAGTGATCGGGCCCGAGGTGGCCGTGGCAGAGGCGCTTCTTCGCAGCCTGCTACAAATGGTCACCGAACCAAGGAGAACGCAGAGCTCTCCGTTCCTACCGCAGAGGCTTCCGCTTGGGGTGCTGGTACTACCACAGACGACTCGACTAACAACGAATGGGGCACCACTGGCTGGGGCGCCACCGATACCACGAAGGAGACGGCTACGACTGCCGCTCCTGCTCAGACTTCTACTGCTACTACTACTACCGCCCCCACCGAACCTGCTGCCCCCAAGCCCAAGACCTGGGCATCCATGTTGCGACAGTCGACTGCACCCAAGCCAGCACCCAAGGCTCCAGAACCCACCGTCCAGAAGCCCGTTGAGCCCACCGAACCAGAACCTCCCGCCGAACCTGTCGCCACTGAACCTGAGCCTGTCGCTGAACAGACCCCCGAACCTGTTGTCGAGGAGCCTACCCCAGAGCCTGTTGTTGAGGAGGCTCCTAAGATCGTCGAGCCAGAGGTCGCTCTGCCTCCTTCCGAGGTCGATTTGACCAAGACCAACCTTGAACAGCTGCCAGACGAGTCTCATCCTCCTGCTACCGCCACTGTTGCCAGCACTACTGCCGACTCATGGGACCCTCGCCAGGCTGCTCCTCAGAGTGCTACTGCCACTCCTTTGTCTGCCGCCCAGGCTCAACACCAGGCACAAGCTGCCCGCCCCGCCGCCAGCGGCTTCGCTGCTTCCGCACTCAAGGCCACCGAGAGACCTGTCCGTGTGCCTAGCTACCAACGACGGGTACTTGAACAAGAAGAGGCTGTTCGCCTGCCTGGCAACCGCGAGGTCGATCGCGCAGCTGTCCAATTCGGTGCATTCAGCTTGAGCGGCGCCGAGGATGACATTGATGGCGATCGCGAGGAGGCTGAGACTAGAGCTCAACCTCCCTCTGACTCTCCTATCCAGCCGAGGGCTTCTTTGCCCCCTCTGGCCGCCCAGCCCACTCAGCCTGCTGTTCCCGAGGCCTTCCCCTCGGCCGCCACCCAAAAGCCTGCCGCCACTCTTCCCCAACCAGTCAGCGCTGCTGGTACGAATCCCTTCCAGATCTACAGCAAGCAAGATGCCCGTGCTGACTTATACACAGCGACACCCGTTGCCCCTCCTACTGGCCCAGCCGCTGGTGTTGCCGCGCATCGTATGTCGCAGTATCCTCAAGCACATGTATCACAAACTAACCCCAGCCCAGAATCCTCCTTCAACCAGCAATACAGCCGATTCGGACAGGCTGGCGCCCAGGATCAATCCTTCCCTCCCAAACCATACGACAACTTCTCCCAGCAGCCCGCAGCTACAACCGGCGCTGGCTTCGACAGCTTCCCCGCTCCCGCATCTCAACCCCCGAGCAACGCCTTCAGCTCCGCTCCTAGCGATTACTCCTCTTACTACACCGCCGACCACAGCCGTGGCCTTTACAATAGCTACTACGGACAGGGCTATGGTCAACAGCAAGCCGGCCAAGGTCACAATGAGGGACCCAGCACTCACCAGCGATCCTTCGGCGGCTACAACGCATCGCAGAACAGCGATAACCTCAGCCAGTACCCCCAGAGCGCCGGTCAGTCGCGATACGGTGCCAACTCGGCCACTGATGCGCACAACAGTGGTCACAACACCCCGAACCCTACGGGCCCTGCTCAGGCACAGCCTTCTGGCCAGAGTAATGCCCCCCAGTCGAATCTGCACCAGCAGCAAGCTCCCGGCTTCCCTGGCTACCAGCAGCACCCTTACAACAACAGTCCTTTCTACTCCCAGTACATGAACTTTTACGGCGGATACGGCCAGGGCGGATATGGTGGCGCCCCGTACGGAAAGGGAGGCGTCTACGGTCAGCCTCATGGATACCAGCACTCGCCATACGAGCACAGCTCTTCTCCAGCCACTTCTGGTTTTGGTCAAGCTGCCATCGGTGGCCGTGACAGTGGCCTTGGATCTAGCATTGACAACTATGGTCGCGCTGGCTCTGCCCAGTCTGGTGCCCAGGGTCTTGGAAACAGCGGCTTTGGAGGTGCTCATGACGCTTTCAACCGTGCCGGCTCTTCGTACCAGTCCCAGGCCGGTCAAGGTTTCAACGGCCCGAACGCCCAGTCCGGCTCGGCCAATGATGACCTCAAGCCTTACGGCGAGTCCAAGGCTGCTGGTGGCCCCAGCCCTTCATTGACCAGCGGTGCTCGCCCTGGTTCTGCTACGAACACCCTTCCCGGCCAATCTGGCCTTCCCCCGCCCCAGTCTAGCGGCCAGGGCATGGGCGGCTATGGTGGATACCCGAGCCATCTTCAGGGACACAACCTCCACGGCAACCAGACCGGTAACAGCGGATTTGGCCAGGGCCACAACAACTATGGAGGTGCCTACGGTAACTACGGCGGCAACCAAGGATTTGGTGGCAACTACGGCCGTGGTTGGGGTAGCAACTACCAGTAATTGCGGAGTAGCATTCCACAGCTACCCGGCGTTTCTACTTTGTATAAACGGCCATTGATGAGGACGGAGTCTAACACTTGTTTTTTTCCCGGCATTGGGCCGAACACGAACGAAAGTAAAGATGATAATTGAACCACGACATCGGCATTGATACAAGGCTCATTTGGCCTTATGGTTAACTTTTTTTTTGGGGCCCTCGTTTGGCTTGGCAGTTTGCATGGACAAAAGGGAACAATGAAAAGTTTCTCTCAACTCTATTCTGGCTGGCATCCGCTCACGGAAATCGAAAGGGAATCGATCGAGGATGTCATGGCGTGTCACGTGTACGATTCGGCCACTCACTGCTCAGGCAAGAGCAAAACATAAGGATAGGATGATCCCAACTGATAATCAAACGCGAGTTTCCGTTTGTACTTGAGAATCTTTTGTATCTGTTCCTGTGAATGCCTGCGCTATATGTTGGAGAATTTCTGCATCTTGCTGTGATTTACATAAATTGAGCGGTGGATTCGAGATACCGCGTTACTGATGTGGCGTGACTTGATATATTTGTCTTTGGTCTATGTAGAGGTGCTCTAAACCACCGTGTTGGTGGGTCGACCTTCTAACCAAGAGAAGATGTTCTTTTTCAGAGTCTGATTGTAGTTGTAATTTGTATCTTCTGCACACCATGCGACGTGTGGTGTAGTTACCAAATTGAGCTCTTCTGTGCCTGGGGCGAGAAGCGGGCTGCTACTCGGGCCGGCTGGCTCGCTCATGAAGACATCGGTTGCTGCGCCTGCAATCTTTTTGGCTTTCAAGGCTTCCACCAATGCGTCTTCGTCCACGATGCCGCCACGCGAGACGTTCACGAGGACCGAGTACCGCGGCATGGCATCCAGCTCGGGCGCGCCAATGGTGTTGAGCGTCTCGGGCGACCGCGGCAGGCAGAGCACCAGAACCGACGAGCCACGAATCACCGTGTCAAAGGGCACGCGATCCTCGGCCACCTCCTTCTGGCCCTTGCGCCCAGCGACCAGCACGGCCATGCCGAGCGCCTTGGCGATGGCCTCTACCCGCTTGCCCACGGAGCCGTACCCGATGATGCCCATGACCTCGGCGTTGCACGTCATGGGCGGCTTGCCGTGAGGACCGTCGAGCGTCCGGCCGAGGAACCCGCGAGCCTGCCACTCTCCCGCGCGCACGAGCGCATTGACCAGGGGCACCGAGCGCCGGACGGAAAAGTAGAGGGCAATTACATGCTCGGCGACGGACCCTTCATTGCAGTTGGGCGAGTTGGCGACGTGGATGCCGCGCTCGCGGCAGGCGGCCAGGTCGACCGTGTCGGTCCCCGAGGCCACGACGCTAATCATCTTGAGGTTGGCCGCCCCGGCGATATCCGACGCCGTTACGGGACAAATGGTCATGACGACGATATCGGCGTCGCGGATGCGCTCGGCCACCTCGCCCGGCTTGGTCCGCGAGTACTCGGCCAGCTCGTACGTGTGGCCCTCGGGCATGGACAGCTTGGCTGGCAGGGGCACGAAGAGAGTCTCGAGCGCCACGATCTTGTGGTGCGTGGGCGAGGACGGAGCCGAGCCCGGCGGAAGCGCTCCTTCACTCATTTTGGCGGTTCCGGTGGTGCTGATTTGTCTATATGTCCTGAGACTGGCTGATAATGACTTTCGGCTGGTAGTTGTATAGAAATTCCGCAGCGTTGAGCGACAAAACATGGAAGAAGTCCCTTGTCTAGTTTGTCGGTTGGCACTGGGACAAACTAGGAAGGAGCTGAGGACCAAATTGAAAACAAGCGAAATCTATATTTTTACTCCCTTATCCTTCCAGTTCTACTCTGGGTTTTGTGATATCGAACCCGCCGATGGACGTCCGACTCGCATGTTATCTATCTATCAACCAGAAAGAATTGCCCCACAAATATAGACGAATTCAGCAATTTAGCCATGCATCTTTCACACGCCTTACGCCCTTCATGTCAAGACGGAATATATCCGCGGTTAATAAACTACAAACACATTATTATGCGGCCATGAGTATACTGGAAAAGGATAACGATGCAGAATGAAGGCTTTGAGGTGAATTTGTATACCAGCATGTATTGTTTGTCTATGTGTCGATCGTTTCAAATGACATGTTTGAGTAAGTCGGCAGGAGAACTTTCAAGTAGCTGTAAAAAAGCATCATGACCTAAAGAATCCAATTACTGCATGTTTGAAGGAATTTAGTCATTACTAAAGACTAGTCTGGGATGCATGACAAGACCGCTCAACCGCCCGTAGACTGTTTCTCTGTTCCGGGGGGTTCGTCAAGTTGAATATACTCAATAATGCTCCCATAGTGATTCTTGGCATGATTCCAAACGTTGATAATCCTATGCTTTGGAGCAATGCGGGAACAGAGCGGTCTAGTAGCCTTGAATTATCATGATGATTCAGGTATACATCATCTCTAATTGTTTAATTATACCTGGCCTTGAAGCTTAAAATCAATTTTAGGTTATGTTACATCACATTGGTCACTTGAGCATGAACATTAGATGCGATCTCAAGACATCACCCGTCTCAGATCCCCTACAGTGCAGCTTGTGCAGGGCACTTGAACTAGCCAGATTTCTTCCACTATATATCTAGGGGAAACAATGTCCAGAACAATCATGACAACTACCTATGGCAGCAGTGAAGATGGCTCTGGATCGTGATCCTCGTGTCAATCATTCTAGTCCGCAAACACAAGACAAGACTTTATTTTTATCCAGGCTGCCAAACTTGGCATGGTCATCAGCGACCTTCAACCATTGCGGGGAATGTGGGGTCGGTAGTTTTTTTCACTTTAACAATATCGGCCGAACCAGTGATCAAAAGTCAATCCCCGGTCGCGGTCAACGCATTCGCTGACAATGACGTTGCCAGTGTTGGACCGTGCCAAATACGGGAGTTCCATGGTTATAGTACCGACACATGCTGCTGTGACATCCTCCAGCCTGTCAAGAAGTCTGTATGGGAAAAGAATTTATTTGATCACAGAAATAACACGTAATATAAATGAGTCGTTCAACTGGCGAGACCTTTGTAGATCAAAGTTGATGTTCTATCGATTTCGATGCAATAGGCCCACAATTGGCAATCGTGGCAGGGCTACATTTGGCAAAAAGGCACTGGACAGGCTGGACAGGGCCTGGAATCTTGTCACTAAATGGTCTGTTCGGCAACACGGCAGTGGATGTGCACGCTAAATGGCAGGGCCACAGGGGTGGAAACTGAACGACAGGCACTGGGAAAGCTGCCGTTTCAGAACTACCGATGACCTCATTGTATCCAGCTGCTGCTCACCTCACAGCAAAAACCAGCCATAGCCAGCGGTGCCTTGCAGCAATTGGCATTGCTCCCCGTGGTACGATCACACTGGAATTGACACCTCTCCACTTGTCCCGGCCGTGTGATAGGGCGAGGACGGCTCGCGGCACAAGCCAGACCGGTTTTTGGCTTCGCAAGCTGCATCATAACACGGCCAATTGTGGGGTTGAGCCGCCTAGAGCCATAGCGACACACGCCTTGTTGCTCGAAAAGCTCCGGACCAGCACAGAAGAGCCAAGAGCTACCAAGCTCCAATTTCTGATCCTACATATGGAAATAACAGTGCAAGTGGTTTAAAGACATGTCTCGAGGAATTACTTGACCAGGGACCTTCTTTTCTCCTCATCATCCCAGTAGTCTTCTTGATTGAACAACAACGGAACTGCATGATTGTTACCATTATAAACCCTGGTCGCTCCCTTGTCGACATCAAGATCATTCGATCACCTGATTGCTGTTGATTCTCTGAGCCGGACTTTGCACATCGCTAGCAAAGATGTCGTCTGAACATAATGACATGGAAGAGGACGCCGTCCGGAGAAACTACGTCGGTCCTCACTCCGGAAGACATCCCATCCCCACCATTCAAGGCTACCGGGAACATCGAAAGGAGCTCGACAACAGGACAGAGCAGGAGGAGGCAGCACAGCATGAACCTGCCGATGATTCGAGGCCAAAGCGTGCCTATAACTCTGTGAAGGCGATCTTTAAAGATGAAGACGCGCCAAAGTCACAACACCAGACTTATCCATCCACAAACCGGAACTACGCTACTCCGCCGGACCAGGACGGCCGAGACTTTACACAGCAGGACGACCAGCCCAATTACCAGGCACAACAGCAGCAACAGCAACAGCAGCAGCAACAACAGCAGCAACAACAGCAACCATCCTCTCCAGAGTCGCGGCCAAAGTCTTCGGGAAAAGATGACAAGAAACAGGAAGAGACTGCGACGGAGGCGGCCGCTAGGACTATTGATCCCAAGGAGAAGCGCAAAGTCATGAAAAAGGCCAAACGCCACGGAGGAGGGCGCGAAGTCACCGATCCAGTCACTCATTTGCCAATCGTCATTCACGATCAAACAGACAAAGATCTCAAGTCAGCACCTGAGAACATCGCAGAGCCAGGCACAACCCATACCACTGCGACTGGACCGCAAAACGCCGCCAAGTCAGATGAGGATCTGGATCGCGAGCAAGCCTACATCCAGAGAGGGTTCAATGGCACGCAGAGGCTCTTTCCACCTCCTGACTTTGATAGTCTGCGCAAGGAACTGGCCAACATCTACCAACAGGCTGTGTATTGGGGCCTCGCAATCACTGGAAGCTTTGGCGCTTTAATGTTTATGCTACCGGCAATTAGCGGGCGCCTCTATCCTCAGTTTTCCACGGTGCTTCGCTTTTTGGGCTTCGTGGCTGTCGCAGGCGGTACGGCCATCGGTATGGGTCATTGGGTCAACAAGAAAGTCGAAGAGGCATTTACGGATGAGACCTGGGATGCTGCTCGAGTCCAAGAAGAGGAAGCACTTGACTCTGACACAGAGCTTCCAGAGTCCGTGCAATGGCTCAACCGCCTCTTTGCTTCTATTTGGCCACTAGTAAACCCGGATCTATTCTCCTCTCTGATTGACATGATTGAGGATGTCATGCAAGCTTCCTTACCCAAGGTCATCAAAATGGTAAGCGTTGACGATATGGGTCAGGGTAATGAATCCATTCGGATATTAGGCGTTAGATGGCTACCAACGGGTGCTGCTGGTAAGACAGTAGACTCGGACGGTAAACTGGAGAATCCGAACAAGAAGTCGCAGAGCGACCGAACAGATCCTCAAAACGAACAAGAACAAGATGATAACGACAAGATGGAAAACGGCAAAGATCAGGACGAGAGCGGCGGGGACAAACAACAGGAGCAAGAGCAAAGTGCCATTCGTGAGGGAATGGAGGCAGAGGAGGGCGACTTCATCAACTTGGAGTTGGCATTTTCATACCGAGCTCGATCTTCCGGCAAATCAATCGCGTCCAAAGCCAAGAGTGCTCACATGTATCTGAAGTTCTACCTCCCTGGAGGCGTCGCGGTTCCTGTCTGGGTCGAGCTGCGCGGGATCGTTGGAGTCATGCGCCTAAGACTACAACTTACGGTAAGTTTATCACACCCATGAGATGCTCGTGGTCGCGAATACTGACCTTCTCATAGCCCGATCCGCCATTCATCAGCCTCTGCACCTTGACTTTCCTCGGACAGCCCAAGGCTTCGCTTTCTTGCGTGCCTCTGTCGAAACACAGTCTTAACCTCATGGATGTGCCACTGATCTCGTCATTTGTGCAATCTGCTATTGATGCTGCACTAGCAGAATATGTGGCGCCCAAGAGTCTGACCTTGAACCTCAAGGACATGTTGGTCGGAGATGACTTCAAGAAGGATACTGTCAGTCGTGGTGTCGTTTTGGTTTTCATCAAGAGAGCCAGCGGTTTCAAGCAAGGCGACGGCGGTATTGGCCCAATGCAGGGTGCCAGTGACGCTTATGTCACTGTTTCTTGGGGCAAGTTTGGCAAACCTGTGGCCTCTACGAGAGTGATCATGAACGAACAAAACCCCGACTGGCATGAATATTCGACGATTCTGGTCACCCCCGAGGAACTCAATGCTGAGGAAAAGCTGCGCGTCCAATTGTGGGACTCGGATAAGTATACTGCAGATGACGATCTCGGCCGAGTTGAGTTGGACTTGAAGTCGCTCATAGGCAACCCAGATTCGCATAACCGCGTCCAGAAACGTGAAGATCGCTTTACGGGACAGGACCCAGAGGAGAAGATGGCAGGGTCGCTGACTTGGAGTGTCGGGTACTTCTCCAAGACCAGGATTCAGCCATACCAACTCGAGAAGCAGACGGTGGATGAGCAGATCAGGACGAAAGAACAACTCAAAGATCATGTCTCTGAACTTTCGACCCACAAGCTGAGAGAGGCAGGCAAGGCTCCCAACGATGACGAGCTGCACCAACAAAAGGCACAAGACTACAGGGAATTGGAGGATGCAATGATCATTTCAGCTCCGCCATCAGATGAGTTCCCCTCGGGAATTCTCAGCGTTCAAATTCATAACATCACTGGTCTTGAGATCTCCAAACTCAGAAGGAGAGACAATACTGGTAAAGGAAAAGAGGACAACGACGAAGAAGCAGAGCATCATGACGACATGCCCGACAGCTACTGTACCATCATTCTTAACCACAAGAAGATCTATAAGACACGCACGAAGCCAAAGAACTCGAAGCCGTTCTTCAATGCCGGGACGGAGCGTTTCATCCGTGACTGGCGGACAACTGAAGTTATTGTCAGTGTTCGAGATGCTCGCGAGCGCGAAGACGATCCGCTCATCGGCATGGTGTACCTGCCCATTGCAAAGATCTTCAAGGACAAAACTCAAGTGATGGAGAACTACCCGCTTGTAGGTGGCGTTGGATACGGTCGCGCTCGCATCAGCATGGTTTGGCGAAGCATTGAAGCTAAGCTGCCACGAAATCTCCTTGGCTGGGACTATGGCACTCTGGAGGTGAGAGGTGCAATCAAAGCTAAGTCCGGCCTCTCGGACGGCATTGCCGAGAACAGGCTCAAGGTCCGAACCAACATGGGCAAGCACAAGTACGAGAATGCTGGCAGCCTATGGAAGTTGAAAGGCAAAGATGAGAACGAGAGCGCATTCTTTGCCGTTCGCAAGAGATACGCGTCACCATTTATCATTGAGTTTCGTTCATCCAAGGTTGGTCCCGATTCAACGCCAGCTTTTGCTGTCCTCTGGCTCCAAGAGCTGGTGGATGAAGAAGACGAGGTCCGCACCTTGAAGGTTTGGAAGGGCGGAAAGAAGAACTTGAGGAGAGCATCATCATGCTACGGCTACCAAGGGCTTGAGGAAAATGAGCAACCACTCGGTGAAATCGAGGTCCCACTCAAGTTTTGGCGCGGACTGTCTGGATTCCACAAGAGCTACGCGGCCAAAGCTAAGAATGGAGACATGCGACAAGTTATGGAGTGCTTGGATACGGCAACGGACGAGAATCTGCACCAAGACGAAGGAGAATTCGACAGCTCAGATGACAGCGACTCTGACTCTGATTCTCAGAATGACAGCCAAGCCAAGAAGAAACTCAGGGTCCACACCAATGACTCCTCGTCCGAATCGTCTTCTGAAGACGAGGGCCATTCGCGGTCGTCATCGACCGTTTCACTCAGCGGATTGAAAAAGGCCAAGAACATTCTCCGCAACCCGGTTGAAGGCGTTATCGATACCGCCACCTCTGTACTGGCGCCCGGCCACAATGATGCGGACGATGGCTCACGAGGCCTCAGAAACCAGTTACGAGACTACAAGGATCATCACAAACAGCTTCATCGCAAGCACCGCGGCATCATGCAATGGCGCGCAGCACGAGAGGTGGATCACCTTGGAGGCAAGATGAGCCGGGTCAAGGGTAGTTTGGAGAAGGTGTTTTCGCATTCCGAAAAAGATGCCGGCATTGAAACGGAAGTGTAATTGCATTATTGGCCGAGCGTTGATTTTTCGATAGCTGCATAGTGTTAATACATATAATCCATGCTGAATGCGTTACATTGACATGACACTCATGTGATCAGTGAACGACAGCCCGTGGGTCCATCAAGGATACCATTACCTACATATGTATGCGCAATGAACCAACATGCATGCATGTAGTGTGTTGGTGATTGAATACATGCGCGGCTTTGATTTATAAGGCCGACAAGTAAGCTGCCGAAGCAAACATCTCCAATCTCAATGAATACTCGTTCCCGTAAGACCTCAGTAGAATACATCTCTTAATTATCTCCTACTGAGTGATCCCAGTATCGCTCGAAGGATCTCCATCCCAACCAGCGAAAATGGCTTCAAATGATGACTACGTCTTCACTCGAGATCTCCTCGACAACAGTCGGTTCGTACTTTTTGTTAACAGTGAAGAGTTTCCCGACGAATGAATGTGCTGACTGAGCGTTACTCCTTAAAGTCTCAATTTAATGCATCATCATTGGGTCAAGGACTTTGGTTACCTCATCCACCCAAGAATTCCTACCACAGGAGACAATATCAAAGTCGCAGACATTGGCTGCGGTACAGGGTGAGTCAATTGCATCCAGTATGTCAAGACACCGACAGCCTCTGGACGATACGCTATTTTGAAGGATATGGCTGCTCGATGCATACGATCGACTCCCGCCATCAACGCAGCTCACGGGCCTTGACATCTCTTTTGATGCCACGCCACCGCTCGAGACGTTCCCCGCCAACATTACATTTCAGGAATGGGATTTACGCGACCCAGTCCCTGAGGACCTGGTCGGCGCCTTTGACATTATCAATGTCCGCTTCATGATTTTCGTCGTGTTCAAGGACGAAGTTCCCGTCGTCGTGGACAAGTTCATGCAGATGCTCAGTGAGTCTGCATCCAATTCCTTTAACTCGCCCGACACCAAGCACCGGCGATTTCCACCTTGACACAGTACTGACTCAGCGCCACGACAGAACCCGGCGGCTACCTCCAATGGGTAGAACCCGACAACCAGACCGTGCACGGCGAACTAACCAAGCCCGAGAACCAAAAGACCAACATTGAAGCGCTGATGACGCTGCTGAAATCGCAGGACCCGCGCCTGAACCCGACGTGGGTACCGGACCTGGCGGCCATCTTTGCGGACCGCGGCCTCGTCGACGTCGACGCCGACGTGCACACTACGCCGCCGCACTGGGCGTACCTGATGCACGAGTGCGGGCTCATCATGCACGAGCTCATTGCGCGCAAGATGGGGAACAGCGAAATGGGCGCAGAAGTGAGGAGGTTGGTGCCGTTGGCTGTGGAGGAGACGCGCAAGGGGGCTTATTTGGCTACTACCAAGTATGCTGTTACGGGACGGAAGCCTTGAGTCGCCCAGCACGGACGGCAAAGGCAATTTGGTTGCATGATGTAGTCCAGGTCTTACCCCCACCACAGCACCTCTCTGTAGGCCATTCAGAAGTAGGTTGAGCATATAAACAAGATACATTCATGAAAAGCTTCTGGCAATGCGGCAAGATAGCTACTGGAGGCTTCGAGAGATGTACCAGCGGCGCATGATCGAGAGTTGGAAAGAGTGTGGGGCCTGGCTGCCTGGCGACTTCTACGGCACAGCACTGCTCCGTTCATTGGGAAAGCTGCAATGAACAGCACGCGTCTCGGGTCCTTCATATTATTTGCCATGCCTATCATTGTCTGAATTATGTAAATCGTGCTTTGCTGCTCGAGTCGCGGTAGATCTTTTGTTTCTTCACCGGACAGACTTTCGTTGCAGATCCGTCGCCCGTGTCTGCCGGTCGATATGATGGCAGATACATTCCGGTACCAACCATTCGACCCAAAGTACGGGACGGACCAAATTCGCGTGCTACGAGTCAAGAATATAGTCGACTGCAATCAAAACCTGGCGGTGAGATACGAACTGGAAACAGCACACATATGGCAACATGAGTACTACGCCATTTCTTACGTCTGGGGTGATGAGTCGCACAAATCTGCTATTCGAATTAATGAGCAGGAAGTTCTAATTCCTACGAGCACTGCCAAGGCCCTGAAAAGTGTCATCGGCGCGCTGCCAAATCTAGAACACCATGGCCAACGGCCAGAAGATTTTCGAATCTGGATCGACGCCATCTGCATCAACCAGTCAGACCGTGATGAATGGGGTAAGCAGGTCTCCAACATGCGCGCGATCTATAGGGCAGCCGTGGCAGTCATGATCTGCCTAGGTGACCACGCCTCTGCGGAGGAATCCAGAGCAGCCGTCCGTTCTGTCTACCAAATCTTTGACTTATGGATGCATGCTGGCGACGACTACATATCACTCAAACGCAGTATATTCGGCAAGATGCCAACCGATCTCTTACTGTCCCTTGACCCGATATACGAATCGCCTTGGTTTGAGCGAGTTTGGACGATCCAGGAGAGTGCCCTCGCACGTAAAGCATGGTGCATACTTGGGGCCAGTACGTTACCTCTCTACCAGATCACAGTCGTTGCTGCTGCTTCTGCGGCTTTCACGGCGCCCCTATATCACCCGATGCCGGAAGCCGTGAAAAACATTTCTCGTCGCCTTGAACTCGTCAATGAGAGACAAAGAATCAAAGCTCTCGAAGGAAAGTTCTTCCCAATCATCAAAGCTGCCCTCCGTTACTGCGCAACTGACCCTAGAGACATGGTGTATGGAGTAATGGGTCTCATCACACAGGATTGTGTGTCTCTGCCGACAGTAATAGATTACAGCTGCCCTATCCAGGTGCTCTATGCTCAGGTCACGGTGAAGAGTGTGATCCTCAGCCAATCCCTGGAGCCATTACAGATTGCAGCTTCTCAGTCTGAAGACGACCAAAATGCTGGCTTTGCGTCATGGAGCATGAGACTTGATCGAGGGAAGATTACTACGCTGGATCCCTTGCGGCCGCAGTTCGCAACTCGTACCGACAGTGGCCACTGGTTTGATACGATACATGAGTTACCAGCTAGGACAATGTGGAAGACGTTGAGGCTCAGAGGCTCCATTTTTGACGAAGTGGTATGTGCTTTCAAGTTAAATTGCCGTCCTGATCTTGATGACCAGGAATTCGTCGAGCGCAGCACCTCGATTCGCGGAGCAATCAATGCAAGAAGTGCCGCCTCCGCAATCATAGCACAGCAATCTATGCGATTCCACCAAGCGAATAGTAATTCTTCTACGGATCAGTCCTCCCGGTTCAAGCCTGGGGCGGTCCGAATAGACAAAGATCCGGTGGGCAGTGCTGTGGCCGACGTTCTAACAGCCGGGCTTTACGCCAAGAATGAAGACCACGTGGCAGAAAATTACATACACATGCGAAACTTTCAGGCTGTTATGAATGGGAATCCTCAAAAATTCTCTAGAAGGACGCGCGAGGCATTTGCGCATTCAAAACCTTTCCAACGGGCATTTCTCATCACCAAAGAGGGGAGGCTGGGATTAGGCCCCTTGACTGCGCTGCCCGGAGATCAGGTATGTGTTATCAATGGAGGCTCTGTGCCCTTTGTACTGAGACGACAGGAAGAGTCATGGAGACTCATGGGTGATGCCTACATCCGAGGGATTGATCAGGTAAGCGATGAGCCCGTACTGCTATTTGACCTTTCCACTGTCCAAATGGAAGGTCTCTTCGTATCTGCTAACTTTTTGCAAAGGAAAAGCGATGGCAAGACATGGCGACGTTGTGTCCCAGTGACAAAAGTTGGCAGGTTCCTGGTATTGAGGTATTTGACGAGCCCAGCTACACCATCGATGAAAAAGCTAACATTCATTTTCAGATGCAACACTTTGACATCCAATGACCTGGACGGTGATCGATATCGCCCGCAAATAATTTATTCGAATGACATCCTGAAGCTCGAGCTTTTCCAATCAGTGGTGTGATATGAACCCGAGCAATTGAGTCTGCCATTTGAGGTGGCACTCTTGCGGCTGGCAATTGGTGTTGCCGACACAACATTATCGTTCAACGCAGCTAGCGTAGAGGTATTTCATTTTAAATCGTTTTCTTTTCCCCATATCATCAATCAAAGAAACAATATCGCGATATCCTCTTTTCGCATGAGCTTTGCTAGTCCCAATGGGGTGTATGCCCGTGGACCCGCTGACTTCCAGAGCCTCTGAAGTAAGTCTCTAGTGTCCTGGACGCTCTGTGATGCATATGCATCCACTAGCATAGCAAGCTTTGTATCGATAAAGTCTTGGTCAAACCGAGTTCTGGCACACGAACCAAGAATGGCCAACGGCCAGCACAATGTCGTCGCGATAGGCGCTGCATCGAGGTTCGTCGAGTCCAGCAATGCCTTGATACAATTGAAAGCCTCGCGCATTGTCGGAGGGTACACTTCTGTAGAAGTCGGGTGTGACTGCGACTCGGTGTCCAAGACAGAAGTCAGGTATACTAGCAAGGCTTGTTGATAGACTCTGCCGCATAAATTATAAAGGTCATCATTTGTGCTTGGTTTCCAAGACGAGACCAAACGAAGAAGACTCTCGTATTCGGCAACTGTCTCTGGTGTGAGATGTGCTAGTGATTCGATCTCATTCGATCCTCGATGGACAGCAGCCGAAATGCGTGGTATTAGATAAAAGAGGTCATGTACACAGCCACAACTTGAGCTGCCTTCGATCTCCGGGGCTGTATATATCGTTGAGAACAATAACGCCGTGTCGTCAAGCATCGACTGATCAGAGTTGTTGCCCATGCTGACTTGCGCCAGGGTGATCATGTAGCTGACACGTTCTGTAAGAAATGTCCGAATTCCCTTGTCGAGTCCCTCTTTCGGGAGTTGTATGACCTGCTGCATCATAGCTTGTGCTGCCCTTAGGTGGTTCACTGCTTGCTTGCCAGCTCCGGCGATGAAAGTCTTCTCAACATGTCAGCACTGACTTACAGGCTTTGCGGAATGGGCGTACGTACCTCTGCGATGCACAGCATGATTGCAGCAATTGTAGCCGAAACAAGAGGCTCACTGCTTCCCTGGACGAGCCGCGTGAGCGCAAACTTCTGGCCCTGAACTGCTTGACCGTAGTGTATCCAAGTTGTCGCATCGACGGTCGACCCTGATAAGGCAGATAGGTGGATACCGCTGCAAGCCAGTATAGCATTCAAGACCAGCTCGTCGCTAGCCATCGCCACAGGTATTAATTCCGTGAGAAAGGGCGACTTCATGTTACGACAAGTAGCCATAGCCTTGCTCGTGCGATGGACATAGTGGTGAAGTAATCTTTGCGAAGCCGGCTGCCTGAGATATGGGCTTGCGGGAGTAGTGCATTGCGCTGGTCGAAACATAGCTGGACTGGATGGCTCATCGATGCTGGCTGAACTGTTCGAGCTGTTTGGGCCCAATAGAGGCTTCACAGGCTGCCTGCGAGTGCAGTTTGTGCGCCTCAAAAGGCGCGCATGTTCCTCGTTGCCGAGCTCTGGAAAGACACACAGAATGCCATTACGCGCGCAACCTAGACATTGTGGTCTCGCTTCGTCGCATTTCTTGCGGCGTAGCCTGCATCCTATGCAGCCGGTGACTGTCTTTTGCCTCGGAGCACCCATAGCTACCGGCTTTGGGGCCTCGGTCTTGAGGGTGATACTGCAACGTCAATTTTGAGATCCTTTGTCGATCATCCGGCGGAGCGTTTATCAAATGGTCCGCAATGACCGGCCAGTCTTTGCTATCTTACGCCTGCCATGAAACAGTCCTCTAGATCTCATGGAGTGGTGGAAGGATATCGATAGACAATTGACGCAAGGCGGGGATGTCGCAACCTAATGGCATTCATTCTGTAGGCCAGGTTGCTGCCCTGTATTTGAATCACCTAGCGGTAGCTGCTAGTGAGTCCAGTGATAGATAGATAGTGGACTAGCCAGCCTGGAGGGTTCTTATCAGCGATGGCCGCTAGCGCATCAAGCGCTGGAGCATACCTACCTAGGTACCCGTGTAGGCGTTGCAATCGCCAAAGACCTGGGCAGACACAGGATCTGCAGCTACGCTACGTTGCGCTTTCCTTCGGTTGTTATATGCTTGAAAACACATGTCATACGGGAAAAAGAATAGCGAAAGCACTTATAGTCATTGAGATACTACTGTACTTTGAAATATATGAACATGGTGTCCTCGTCCTATTATGCTATCTGTTCCCATGCTAGGATGCAGGAGCCAACATTTTTCGGTCTTTCCAAGCCAAGCCGGACTCCAGCGCTCTTCCTCCAGTGGGAAGGGACCTGTCCTTATCTCGCTATACGATAGTCGTACAACTACCACGGAAACTTGCTTGGGAGCTCTCCATCTTCGCACTCACCATTTTCTACTTGTTCTTTGTGTAGTTTGTCCAAATATGGGAGCAAAACATGCTCATAGTTGTGTCGACCCTTATGCCTGGTCCGGAATCAGCTCACCATAGGCATTGAGGGGAAGACAAGCCAGACATACTTGGCCATGATCGGATCCCAGCTTCTCACAAGCGACGCCAGCCGACCCGGAACGCCGGGCTCACGAGCCACCGTTTCCATGGGCTCAATGTACGTATGGACGCACCATACTATCGCCCGCGACTTGGGTAGTCGTCGGAGAACCTGACGCTCCTGACGAAACCACAGTTGCGAGACCTCGCGGATGGGACCCTGTGTCTTCCACTTGCCATAGCTCGGGGTATCAACGCCAGGACCCTGAATCTTTTGATCCCAGTCATCCTCGGGCCCCATTGTCACGGTCGGCCAGTGGAATGCATCTTGAATTCTTAGCCAAATCAAAGTGCATCGACAAACTTGGCTGCTCACCATGTGTACTGATACCGGTTGCTACAACCTGTTAGCAAGAATTCGATCGCTCCGATTCGGAATCGGTGTTGCCCTTACTATTTCGCTGGAAAGGCGCTTCGACTTGGAGCTTGCCTAGGAAACGGTCGAGGGGTCTTTCCAGTTGATCTGCATAGTGAGGAACATGGCCGCTGAAGTGGAGGTCTGCAAGAGATTTGCCCACTGCAGACAATTTAGCTTTCACCAAGTAAGACTGTTTGGCTGCACTAACATTTGTCCTTGATTCTCTGGCCACCTGAACAATCCTGTCAGCTTTCGCAATTTTAATGCGTTTTGAACTAGTACTGACCACCAATACCGAGCATCATTGCGACTAGATGATACTGGCCGTCATCACCCATCATCAGGATATTGAGGTCCGCTGGCTGTATGAGACCAGCCACCTGTCAAATATTAGCACTTCCCTTGCCCCCTCGGTCTCTCAACTCACGGTCAACGGGTCCTCTCTGGTGAGATCGTAAGAGGCACCCAGAGATGGCATCTCAATGCTGACCACCGACCCCAAGCCATACCAGCCGATGTTGTCTTTCTCAGAGCGTTGGATCTTGTAGACCTGGGGATATCTTCTGTAAAGAAACTCGCACATGTCCTGACAGAGTTCCCAGGCTGCTTCAAGAGCCTGAGGCATTGTTTGTACAATCTTGTCACCCCGATCGGCTAGTCGTTGTACTTTTACTCGGTGATACATGGGCCACTCATTGTCTAACTGGTGATTCAAGGTAAGCGTCTGTCACCATTGACTGTAATGGGATTGATAATCGGTGATTGAAACCACTTACCATGACCCACGAGTCTTTATCCAACTTCCGCACATCGACAACACTATATTCTTGAACTCAGCCTGGCGACCTTCGAAACATCAATGTAGGAGTGCGTACTGGCGCTTGTAGTGGTATCGAAACGCTCGAAATCGAGGAGGCTCCGTTTTCTCCAAGTCGAAGGCCAGGTCTGGCGTCGGCTCGGGGTATTGCCATGGTTCTCAACACCTTGTCAGCGGTCGCGCATGTAGAGATTGCCGAACAAGGTAGAACACACCAGCACTAGGGGCTTTGTCGATGTTTGCTTTTCCCTTTGCTTGACTAAGCAGGGATAAGGCAGCAAGTATTATCACCAACAAAGCACACGGGACGTATGGAAGGTCCATGTCAACAGGAAACCTTCCCAGATGGAAGAGCGACATGATTGAGGAACTGAACAGCAGAGAAGTGCTGTGTCCTTCACTTTGGTGTACTAAGAGTTTACTTCATCACTCGATGATATTATAAGTCTTTGCACCCAACAGATCCTCCTGTCTAACAAGTTGCCAGCGACTAGCACTCCCACTTCTGGGCAAATGATAAGCGCGCCTTTCGGCGACAACCCCACGCAAAGGGTGCGGGTTGCCACCCCCCAACCTAGCAAAGATGTGGGTGATCGTGCAGGTCGATGCCGGCATTGTATCCCACCAATATCCACAATACCGACATATCCATAATACCGACTAGAATCCCGCATCTGCAAGTCACATTCTATCGACGATATCGACGATAAGCGCGCCTTACGTACCCCGCACTGTCGGCATGGTCCCGTTACTCTCATACATTGAGACCCACTGTGTATAGCAATCTATGGGGACGGCTGATAAGCGCGCCTTCATCGCTTGAGATCTAAGCCAGATTTGGTTTGGCTATTTCTTCAAGCGACTCGTAATCTTCAAGAGCATGATGCTTGCTCTAGAGGACTTCCTTGGGTGCTGGGAGAAAGAAATTGGCTATAAGATGTGATGCAACATCACTCCTTTTTGTAGAAGTTAGCGGAGCATATATCTTACGATAATCGCGGTGCACGTCAATTTTCAAAAACTATGGGAGCCGACGATAAACAGCACGTCGGCGCGGTACCGGATGGTATAAGTGTCCATGATGGGGTAAGTGTCGTATGCTAGAGACTATGCCACCTTATTCACACACCTATGTGAAGGTATCTCTCGAGTCGACCACGGAATCGAGCAACCCGTACGGTATCCGCCGTGGGCTGAAGTCACACCATATCCAGCTACTGGCGATCTCCGGAGTCATTGGCACGGGATTGTTCGTCGGTACTTCGAGCGTCTTGAATAGTGCGGGGCCAGCGGGCTTGCTCATCGGCTATTCTGTCTGGTACGAGATTGAATGGATTCACGAGTGTCAGGGGTATCGTGCTAACGCGGGCTTTGTGACAAAATAGGTGCATCCTGCTTCTCTGTGTAGCTCATGCGATGGGAGAAATGTCTGCATTTCTCCCCATCCCGGGGTCTTTTGTTACGCGTAAGGGTGATACATGTTCGAAGCTGTCGCAATACTGAATGAAGCACAGATATCGGTCGATTCATCGACGAAAGTTCGAGTGTGGCTATGGGATGGGTCTATGCGTACAGCATGTGAGTTCAAACTCCGAGCTTGATTGGAAACATATCACTAATCTTTCATGGCCAGGATGTAAGTTGAGATTGGCGGTTCTCTGCCCAATCGAGCTTATCTGACCATATTGTTCAGGATCTTCGTCGCAGCCGACTGCACAGCGCTGACTGGTCTCTGGTCCTACTGGTTTCCGGACATTAATCCCGGTGTATGGGTCGCTTGCACTCTATCCGTCGTCTTTGTCCTCAACTGCCTTGCCGTCAAATACTTTGGGGAAGTCGAATTCTGCGCATCCATCTTCAAGGTCTTTCTGGTGATGGGTTTCCTCCTATTCGCCTTTATCGTGGTTGTTGGAGGAAACCCCCAGCATGATCGCATTGGCTTCCGGTATTGGTACGACCCTGGCGCCTTCAATACACAATACGTCGGCGGAAATGCGGGCCGCTTTCTGGCTATATGGGGAGTTTTCAATACTGCCGCATTCGCCATCGGAGGTCCCGACTTTATTGCCAACTGTGCCCCAGAGGCAGTCAACCCACGAAGGAACATTCCCAAGGCAGTCAGGCGTGTGATTTATCGCCTCATATTCTTTTTCATTCTTTCCGTCTTTGCTGTCGGGTTGCATGTTCCTTACGATGACCCTGTCATGTGTAGGTTGCAATACTTTCGGGAACTTTGGCCCCTTGGCTGACACATCTTCAGTGAGTGCAATCGCTACTGGCAACGGAGTAGCCAAGTCGCCTTTCATTATCGCCATGAATAGGCTAGACATTCCATTCTTGCCTGATCTTTGCAATGCACTTGTGTAAGAATATAGACCCAGAGTGAGAGTCAATCATTCAAATTTGCTGAACAAAGAATCCAGGATCACCTCTGCTTGGAGTTGCACGAATTGCCTCTTATTTCAAGCCTCGCGAACCGTCTTTGGCCTTGCGAAGAATGGAAGAGCGCCCAAGATCCTAGCTACGACGACCAAAAGTGGCGTTTCCTTACCAGCTCTTGTTCTCTCCATTGCCGTGTCATCTCTAGCGTTCATGACCTGCAACACCGCATCGGCGGTCGTCCTGAACTGGTTTATCAACCTAGGCTCCACGGCCATCATGATTGCATACATCTTGATGATGGTAAGAGGATTGCGCTTCTCTGCTGTTTTATTGCTGATGATATCCCCAGGTTGCCAATTTGCGATTCCACAAGGGCTTGAAGGTGCAGGGAATTGACACCTCCGTGCTGCCGTTCAGAAGCAGACTCACCCGTCAGTAGAACAAGATATTCTTTGCATGCAGCCTTGCAATACTGACGATATGAGCACAGCATACTCTAACTACTTTTCAATATTTTGGGTGACGTTAATCCTTCTTACTAATGGATATGGTCAGTTTCGACTCTAACGTACTTTTCACTACTGACACCTGCTGACGTTATACAGGCGTGTTCATCAAGGGACATTGGAGCTTCGCAGACTTCTTCAGTGCTTACTTCACTATTGTCTTCTTTGGTACGTCCACCCAAATTCCAGCCTTGCCGGTGATGCTTTCTGGCACTAACGATACAAAGTCATGATCTATGTGTCGTGGAAAATCGCCAAGCGCGCTCCGTTCATCAAGCCTGAGAACATGGATTTCCAGACTGGGCTCGCTGAAGTGGAAGCTCATGAGAGATCGCTGAGCTACGTCAAGCCGAGCTCCAGATACGAGAGGTGAGTTTTGAGTCAGTGTGAACCTAGATCTGTTGCTGACTGGAACTAGATTCATGGACTGGCTTTGGTAGAATGGACCAAACCATGTACTTGTAGTGACAGAAACATTGCATTAGCAGTAGCATACATGATCGTAACTCTGATCTGAATAGGCGGTACTCAAAACCTCCCTGAAAGCATTCCTGACATCATTCCTTAGACCATTCCTCAGCGGTTTCCCAAAACAATCCGCAACGCATTCCTCAAAGCATTCTGTAACGCACTCCACAAAGCAATCCTCAAAACATTCCGTATCGTACTCTGCAAGCCATTTCTTGCAGTCTGTGGAAGTGACAGGATGACCTGCCAATGGTATCATACAAAACAAAACAAAGGGAACAGAAAGAAAACTTGTTGTCCTTGCCGATCGCTCATCTTCATGCAGGATAGCGATCCTACTGGTACGGGACGTTCATCTAGTCATCCTCATCGATTTCATCGTCGTCGTCGTCGGATGATGAGGACGGAGCATAGGTCGAGGCCTCGTCATCATCCTCGTTGGTGATGACTGGCTGTTCGTCGCTGGACGTAACCTCTTTCGAGGTACTGGTACTAGCGGAAGCTTGAGTCTCGCGGCTCTTAACCTTGATCTTTATCGTGATCTTGGCCTTGCCCTTGCCCTTTCTGGCGCTCTCATCCTTTGTGCTGTCGATATCGACTTCGCCGATGTTTGAGGTAGAGGTACCGCTAGCATCAGATTCTTGAGCATGGTCGTGATCGTGCTGATGGCTCTGACTGTTGGCAGGGGGCTGCTCCGGGTGGTCAGTCTGACTCGTCTCGGTGTCGTGGCTGGTTGAAGCACTCGGAACATTTCCAACCGGGGGCGTCAAGCGGTGGTTGTGGAGCCGCAGGTGGACTTGACAAAGAATTAGCGAGATCAATAAAGAACATGAAATACAAAGAAAAAAAGACATGACTTACGGAGGTGGTTACTGGATTCTCGATCACCGGCAGACCTGCAGCCAGGCCAATGGCAACCATTCATGTTGCCTCGATTGTGTGCTTTCAGAAGATGCTGGCCCAACTCCCTCGTCGAATCGAAAGAAGGGTTCCGCTCTGGGCAGCCAGCAACTTTGCACTGGAGCGTGTGGCGCACGATGTGGCGCTCTGAACCATTTCCGTTCTCGCAACCCCATGGACATGGCTTCCTGCTTCGCGGCTCTCCTACCCGAGATGCGCGGGACGACCCGGGAGTGGCCGCCTCTTGGCCGTTGGTATCCTGCTCTGGATCGACAGAGGAGACTGAGGAGTCCTCGGTCTCCTCCTCCAGCTGAGCCTCTTCCATATCAACGTCTTCGATGGTTCCCAAGTCGGCATGTTCGCTCAATGCACTAGGATCGTCGTGTGAGGACGAATCCATCATTTCAACATCCATGTCGATGTTGAAGTTCTCCTCTTCGGGAGCCAAGCCAGCGTCGTTCTGATCGTCGATCTGTAAAAGGGAGAAGAGAATATTATGTAAGTATCCGAACCAAAGCAGGAGATGGCATCATAGGAGAATAAAGATAATCGCATTATCTTAAGTATAAGAACCAGAAATGTCTCTTACCTGCTCATTAGTCTGAGTGACCGGAGATCCGATGATCGGATCGCCATGCTCGTCGAGCCGAATGAGCTCTCCGTTGTCGTCCAATTCTAGGAAGCCATTGTCATCCATGTCGTACAAGTGGCTGAAGTTCGGCATCTTGGGCAAATGTCGTGAATAGCGTCGGTACTCAATGTAGTCAAGACACTTAGCAGGTTGGGCCGTATACAATCACGTGACCGGCTTGTGTTATACGAGACGCAACCCAAAGATGAGTGAGAAGAGTCGATCCAGGAATATATGCAAGAAAATCCATGTAATCGCCGAATCAAAGATTAAAAGCTTGGGGGAGTCGTGTGAAAGATAGGTGTGCGATTTCCAGTCACTAAGTCAAGAATCGGCGCAGTTGGCGAACGGACCAAGCCGAATAGCTAGGAGCTTAAATAGAATGGCAACCACAGCGGCCTCTACCGTGGCGGGGGACGACTGATTTGCGGACGGCATGCGCGGCGGCGAGTGATTATTCCATTCAAGCCGCATGCTTTATTTTGTCCTTCCATTCGAGGCTTTACGCTTTTCATAGATGTAAGTCGACAAACTTTATACTAACATTCAACACCGCTGCATTACAAAATTTATAGTTTCTAAAAATAATTTTATCTTAAATGCATAATAATGTTTGTACGGCGCTCATTACACTACGTCTGTATACTGCTATGCTCCGTACTCCGTACTCACCGAACCCCGTATTCATGAGTACTCCGTATTATCCCCTGTTCCGGAACACCCAAATATGCCGTCGCCCACCCATCTAGGCTGTCAGATGACTCCACATGTGAGTGATTATTCCACATGCCCAGCCCCGCTACCCCGTCACGGCGGCCGGCCGGCAAGCTTAGGCAGTTATCGTTGGCGGGCGGTGACTCGTTTTTTTCCAGCTTCCCAGCGTCATTCGTTTGACTTGTTAGTGGCCAGGCAACCTACGCAAGCCCTTTCTCGCCATTCACTCACTATCAACCAATTGCAGTGTACCTTTTCTAAGTTTCGCAGCCGTGGTAGTTGGTACAACTGGAGTATAATTGCTGAGTCCATCGAAGTTCCTCTTTACGTAAATATTATGCTCGTATATGCTATGTATTGTCTCCCTTTGTTGCGAATCGCGCTAACGACCCGACGGCATGGAGTTGGGAACACAAAGGAGAGCAGGAGTTGTCTGATTGGTCAAGGAGAAAATGTGGGTCGACTATGCGATTCAACGTTCGTCCAATATCTGTCAATAGGTATCGTCCCGCCAAATAGCAAAAGTGGTAGGTGGTCTGTGCTGAGCTGGTGCCACGCACAGCCATGTAGGTGTTTGTCCGAATTTTCATCTACTATCACTGGCCTCATATCATTGGGACTCATCGGCGTGTCACATAGTCTCACTGAATGAAGCCGCCCAGGCGGGTTACATTTGCACAGAAGCACGTGGGCTGTGTATCCCGTCTCTAAGGGCATTTCAAGAAAAAGTAAAGCAGGATGTATTCTTTATTGTATTGAGTTCGTGTTTGTGTCTTTACTCGTTTGTGTTCTCGTTTTCCTCCTGTTCCTCGTCCTCCACGTCATCATTCTGAACTGCAACAGTATTGGCGTTGGGAACATTGGCCACGGTGGGCAAACGGTGGTTGTGCAATCGGAGGTGCACTGTGAGAAGAAGAGTTAGCAACGAGCCTGGGAATAAAGAGAAATGATCACATCAACAAGGAAAGCGACAGGTAACAACTCACACATGTGCGTATCATGTCTTGTAGCACCATAACTGGTGCAGCCGGGCCAGTTGCAGGCATTCATCGCTCCAGCGTTATGCTCGGCTACGAGATGCAGGCCAAGCTGATTAACAGTTGTGAAGACAGGGTTGTGATTTGGACAGCCGACAACGCGACAGTCGAGGGTGTGTGTGGCCTGGTGTCGCTCAGACCCGTCCTTCTCACAGCCCGGGAAAGGGCAAGGCTCACGGCATCGGGGAACACGGGTCTGTTGCTGCTGTTGCTGTTGCTGCTGCTGATTCTGCTGGTGGTTCTGCTCGTTCTGCTCGTTCTGCTGCTGCTGCGGGTGGGGGTTCTGGTCGCTCTGACTGTTCTCCTGGTGCTGCTCCTGGTGCTGTTGCTGTTGGTGCTCAGCTACCTCTGCGAGGAGAGCTGCGAGCTGGAGGAGAAGGTCTCCGTCCTAGACACAAAGAAGTTGTAAGCAGCTATTCAGAACCCCAAAAATGTTTGGAGAGACATTGATCCAAGTAAAATGTAGAGTGTAGAGATTTGGAAAGAAACTCTGCTTACGATTGGATGATCACTTCTGTCGCAATCCATGATGTGAATATTTCAACGGGCGGTGATGTGAGTTTGATTGTGTTGTGAGCTGTTGTGAATTTCTGTCGTCGCGCGTTTGATTTAGTTGCTTTCAACGTCGACGCTGGTTACCCGGAGCGACCCAGGGGGCTACCACGGCGCATCACTGGGCCAACATGCAAGAAGGCTTTTTCATACTGCTCACCTTTGGATTCCAACATCTGACTAGACCTACAATCACTGAACTACATTTTTGCAGCCTTCTGAGCAGGATCAGAGTTTGACAGTACAAACAGTGAGACCTTTATGAAGCAGAATGAACAGCTTTGTGATATGCCTTCGTTCGCCCTATCCCAGCCCTGTCATTGAGCTGCCATTATTCACAAGACTCCCTGAAGCCCTGCTGTATCTGGCATGACCACCTTTCAACGTAATTCTCGAGAGACTCCAGGTTCTGCTCAAAATCACAAGAATAAAAACAAAACGCGATTCTTGTCATGATTTCAGTACATTGCAACGAAAAACATCACTGCAGCACATTGCAGAATAGTATTTTCACGCAAGTCACATTTACAACATATTATGCACAGGAAAACACCATGAATTGCGTCAGTGATCAATTTTCTCGTGATCAATTTTCCCTATGGAGGTATCATTGGCAAGCTCCTATGCTTGCATCAAGTCTTATCATCATGTCATTGCTGTCTTCTTCCAGCGAACCTCCAGGCTTCAATCAAGATCCATGCCATCAGCATCCTGACCAGCAACCTTGTCACGACCAACATGCATGCGGTCGAGAATGGCGTCGTAGTAGCTGTTGATATCGGCATCAGCGTTATCAGCATGCTGAACTACGATGTCAAGAAAGGTGTTGACAGGATTGATTCGAAAGTTATGAAGTCGCAGATGAACTAGCAGTGTGGGTTAGTAGTGTTATTGAAAGAAGAGGAGCAGAGAGAATAGAAAAGAGATCATTACTTACCCTTGTGGTTGTTCTTGGCCTTCTCGCCCGAAATCGAGCAATTGGGCCAATCACACTTCTTCATGTTGCCGTTGTTATGAATGACAACGAGATGGTTACCGAGGGCTTCGGCATTCGAGAACCAGGGATTTCCAGCTGCGCAACCAGCAACATTGCAACGCAATGTGTGCTTCATTATGTGGCGCTCGTCACCCTGACCGTTGCACTTCGGGTAGGGGCACTTCTTGTTCGAGCGCAGACGGTTCTTACGCTTGGGCTTGATAGGCTGGGGAATCTTGGGCTTCTGTCAGGGAAGGGGGATGGTCAGATAATCGTGACGAAGAAGACAGAAGGAGAAAATACTTACACGACCCTTGCGACCGCCAGAACCAGAGCCGGATGCTCCACGATTCTTGACAACAGCCATGTTCGCAAATGGCAATGGTGAGTGGTTGTGGAAGAGTTGGGCAGATTGGAGTTGGCAACCTTTTGGGACCGTGAGGGCAAAAGGAAGGTAAAGTTGTTGTCCGAAGAGGGTGGGAAGGTGAGAATTTCGAAAAGGACTTAAATAAATAGACAAATTCCAGAAGCTAGCGCGGGGCTGATTCAATGGCTTTGATCCAGTTCACAGCTGCAGACTCGATTACGACATCTGGCTGGGCTATTCGGTTCGCGCGCGAGAATCCAGTTTGATTATTGGACCGATGGAATTTGATTATCGATTCTTTGCGTGGAAGCCAGTAGAAATCAGCCTTGCTCTGACAATCTATGGCTGACAATCTGTGCCATTCTTGCGTCCGTTTGTGATCTCTACTACAGGCAGGAAGACCATGGGATAATAGGATGACTCAGAGCGGAGAGCAGGTACTAATTAGTCACTTGTGATACTATTGTAACTCGAATCAGAACAGCACTTGGTTGAGGCAAAGCTATTAGAGCGATATGAATCAAGCCTGGCAATGCTGCCACTTCCACAAAGTGCGAGAAGGGTAGTGGTTACATTTACACGGATCACAAAACGAGAAAGTTGTTCTACTAATTTATTACTTCCACAACTTCACACCTTGCGTTGGGACTAAAATAAATGAATTCAGCATCCACTGCTGTTGCGTGGTTTGAAATCAAGTATCTCAGCCTATTCAGACTGATCTTGGTTGCAACTGTTGAGTGTAGATAATAGTAAACGAGAGACAATGGGCTACATAGATCCCATAATCCGGTCCAAAGAGTCTGGAAGGTCGGCTCCAGAAAATGTTCTCAGTCGACGACGAGTTGAGACTGAGTAGGTTGGAACGAGAGCTAGACTAATTGTGTCGGGGGGTTCATTTATTGGAAGCTGCGTGCCTGCGCGGAGTTCTGCCTGATTATTGTGAAGGGTGAGATGTGATGAATGGATCGACATAAAAATACAGTAGTTGAGACTATTCGAATCAGAGAAAAGAAGTTCGTGAGAAGTTATCTAATAGATGACCAGCGGCGAATGTAACCCGAGCCAATGACGTCGATAGGTGCTTCTACAATAACTACATAGAGATCTAGAGACGGGCATAAAATCTACTGTATCCCTGGACCTGAGTTCTCTGCCGATCACTAGTGATCACTTTGTTGAAGGCTCGCCTAGACTCTTGTTTCTTGTCGTCGCTACTTTGTTTGAACAATAGATCCGCCGCATTCACTCCTAATTTACTCGTATACCACTGTACTTCACAATTTTAATGTGTCTCAAACGAGTGTCTCCAGAATTTGAATCTCATATGTAGTACAGAAGATCCTAAGGCCAATTTGTTTCTCTTCAAGTCTAATGTCATTCATTGATCCGAGACGTCACTTGGTTGATGTCTTCATATTGTTTTAGTGATTATCTAAGTACATACCAATAGGGTCGGATTGTAGTTTCCAACAAGTTTTGAAACGTACATATTCATCAATATTAGAGATTCTCGGCCTTGGCCGGTTGTCGTGAATGAGTGTGCTGGCTTTCATTGTCGACGAGAGGCAGCGACTATTCTTGCGAACTAGCAGGGGCTTGAGCAGAGGAAGAAGATTCGGACGAAAGAAGGAGAAGGATAGAGATAAGAAACGAAAAAGTTGCAGATCAACATATTCTGCCAGGACGGCGTGAATTAGGCCGAAATTCAACGTTAGATCAATGTCTTGGATGGATATGGCACGCTCGCGTGCACGAATCACCGCCTCGTCGAACGTGATCCAGCCACCGATTAGCTGGCCATGATTTTTATCTCGAAGACAGTACTGCATGTGTCTGAGAATTCGATACATGATAGTGGTAACGGATTACAAAGGGTTGCGCCCTCAAGGCGTCTTGGTGTAAGTGAAGTAAGGATAGCCGTTGAATCGGATGATAATCTGGTGTTATAGGGTACACAATACCGTGTGATGCTCTGATTGATCGCCACTGCAACTGGTTAGACGGTAAATTTGTCATTTATAAATACGTGGCTGCTAGCATCTCAGGCTGAGTAAATGGGAGACAGCTTTAATCATAAATTAAGGAAAGGCCTTAAAAGGTCATTTGAAGCGGTCGAAAAAGCTGATGTGCAGAGATTGAATGCTCATATGTCAAAAAGACTAAAGGCAAAAGAGATTGCGTATTGCATCTTGTTGTTTCCATTCACTCCCCGTATTGATACATCATTCAACGGGTGGATTCAACCGAATATGCTTTGCAGCTTTATGGACAGCCAAATATGGTAAACGGAGGGGGCGACTTGTATCTTTGTATCAATCAATCATAGGACGTCCATGGAGGTAAGGTGAAGGAAACCACCGTGTATTAAGAAGCTGACTTATGGTACTTCACCATGAACACGTTCATTCTCGTTGTTGTCCACACAAAGGTTGGCATGTCATTGTGGGGATGAACGTAGATTGTAAGCTTGCAGTATTTCCGTTGACTTTCATAAAAGCCAATAAAGGTCGACCGAGAAACAAGGAAAACCCGCAGAGACGAATTCGTGCCATAGCCAGTGACTATGAGCAGGGGCATCACTTGTGTAAACATTGAATTCAAAATCTCGCGGATTTCAGGTTTGCCAGACGTTCTGCCTTTCAGAGGTGGTATTTTACAGTTGTGCTCGATCAAAAGGATTCGTACCTTGAATACTCTTTTTAAGAAAAGACAAGTTCACACATGTTATATTCATGAAATAAAAAGAGCTGATTTTACGAGGGCAGTAGCTTGATATCCATTGTGTTGAACCTCTAGCCTCGAGACCATGGACTACTGTCGTCAGTCTCCTCGACAACTGGAGTGCCTTGGCCGACCCAATGAGTTTGGGTAGGCATATTCAACTGCCCTTTTTGAAGCATCAGTTCACATCGATGGTGGCCTCTTCATGGGCATCGTCCTTGGCGTGAACAGGATGAAATATATGGCACAGCGGCACAAATACACCATAATAAATGCGTGCTCCATCAGAATCAAGTTGTGGTAATTAACATATACAGAATGGTAAGGATTTATTGGTACAAGTCAATTACAAAGCAATACTACATCATGTCGATTTCAGGAATTATGAGGTAAATATGCACTATAGTATTTGTGATTTAGCTTTGATATCAATGCGATGTCGGTAGTCAATCTGCTAATACATATGTTTTGTAGAACATAATTGGGCAGTGCCTAGAAACAGGATAAGAGATGGTCATTCCTTATGCACAGGTATTTCAGGCGAGAACTTGATTCAAATTGTATAGGCTGTGAACATGTTGGTGCTAAAGATGCAGAATAAAGGTCTTGCAGGCTGGTTGTGCAAGCTGCAATTAAACTTTGAGTATCCTATATATCTGCAGTCTGACGTTCATATGGTCCGTGCACTGCATACAATCAGTAATGCAACAAAGCTAGTGCATCCTAGTCATCTTCAAGAAATCAAACTAATAATGTTATGGTCTCAATAAGATGCTACATATTCGAGGAGATCATTTGCAAAAAACGCTTCCACAGCATCTCTTATTTTATGAAAGTTGATCATGGAAGCTTGGTGGTCAATGTTGGCCATTTGGTTTAATTGGCATTCGCGGGGTTACAAAAACGCTTAGGAGAGCCAGCGACTCGCGATAGTAGGGGGTGTGTGAAAGTGTTGTATTGAGATGGGTATCTGACAATGAAATTGTCCGGGGACCGGACCTATCTACCCTTCGGCCTGGTTACGCGGATGGCCCGTATGCCAACAGGCCACTAGCCCCACAACTCCACGTGTCAGCCAGTCACAGAAATTTGCCAAATTATGTTGTATTGGGTATAAGGTATAGAGTGGGAAGAATGCATGGGGGGAAAACCACACGAAGAAGCCCCGGAGAATTTCACTACATCTCGTCCTTAGTGAATATCTTTCCTCGTATCTCAGAGTTCTCGCTGTCCTGTTCGTCTCCAGTAGCTGCGACCGGAGGAAGGCGGTGATTATGGAGCCTCAGGTGAACTATGATATTTGTAACATTAGCGATTAATGGAATGGTTGAGATGACCATGTAGGAAGCGCAAAGGATAGGTCAACAAGAGAATTCATATACGTTTGTGGTTGGCCTTAGACTTACGACGTCCGTTAGATGTATATCCAGGCCAGTGGCAAGCGTCTATAAAACCCTAATTGTGAGCCTCGACCAGGTGGCGGCCGAGATTAGTAAGGCTCTTAAAGATGTGACCCTGTTGCTCGCAGTCGGGGAATCGAAAATCAAGCGTGTGAATTAAATGCTCAACATTCGAGGGATTCGTTTGCAAAAAACACTTTCATGTCATCTCTTATCTCTTACAGAAGCTTGATGGTCAAAGTTAGTCAGTTGGTATCAATTGACATTCGCGGGACAACAGAAACGATCAGGACAAGTCAGTCACAGAAAATTGCCGAATTCTCCTGTATTGTAAATTCTGGTTCCAGGAATGCATTGGTATAAAACCACACGAGCGAGTCCCGGCAAATGCTATTGCATCTATGCCCCAATAGATTAATTTACTGGTGTCTCAGTCTTAGTTGGAATCCTCCACGTTCTCCTCGGTGTCATCCTCGCGGACCTCGCTATCGGTACCAACGGCCGTGGGAAGGCGGTGGTTATGTAGTCTCAAATGCACTATGGTATTTGTAACATTAGCAATTATTGAAATGGGTGAGCATATCGGAAATATGAAGGATAAGCAACGAAGAACAGTTACATACGTGTATGGTTGGTCCGAGATTTGCGTCGTCCGTTGGACGTGCAACCCGGCCAATGGCAGACATCCATGTCTCCCTTATTATGAACCTCGACCAGGTGGCGGCCGAGGTCAGCGACGCACTCAAAGACGTGACCCTGTTGCTCGCAGTAGGGGACTCGACAATCGAGCGTATGGACAGTGGCGTGACGCTCAGAAGCGTCACCCGTGCATCCGGGCACGGGACAGGGTTTTTCATTTCTGCGTCGGCGGGTTGTATTGGTAGCAGCGGCCAACTAAAAAGAAAAAGAGTTGTAGTTATTAGTCAAAGGTCACAAGGAACCAACCCAAGGGAAGTCACTCAGGGAATAGAGGTATGCAAGAATAGGAACAAGATATTTACCTGCTGAGGGGCGTTACTGTTGCCGTTCTGGTGACTGTTCGTACTAGCCATGCTGTTGCGTTGTAATTGGCTGTTTCCTTGGAACGGTTTGAAAACAGGTTGCGATTAATGGTTGACACAAATGTCGTTATAGTCTGTCGTTACAAGAAGGCTGCTTTGCCGGGAAAAAAAAAGAAACGTAATTGCCGTTGTCGTCGTGCAATAAATAGTTCTTGAAAGTGGGGCTGGCAGAATGCAAATGAAGCTATCACTGCGCCCGGTCGGCGGTGAAGTTCCTTTCGGTACGGCTGTAGGCGGTGGAGTACGTTTCAGTACAGCTGTAGACGGTGAATGGCAGAGTTCTAGAGGCAACGAATTTCGTCTCTTTCAGGACGATTGGTCGTGGTCGTTGTCGTGAAGAAGTGTGAAGGTCATGACACCATGTGAAAGAGATTGCGCGGTTCGTCAAGAAGACATTTTGCAACCATGGCACGCCAGGTTATGCATCCTTGTTCATATCCCGGGGGGCAGGTTAATAGCGTCATGATTTTTGATTGAATATCAGAAAATCAATGACATAGTAAGTAGGAAGCATGTCAGATCTTCATTCGTACAACGTCGCCCCAGAAGTGTATAAGTTTGTATCTTGCCTCGTAACATATCAGCCCAACGTAGTCGTAAAGAATTGTTACATCTTCATTGACGTTTTCTGTATTTGCATAAGAGATCACGAAAACGGCACAAAATCCATCGCTGCCTGAGCACCACAATAATTCAATATGAATATCACCATGGTGTCGACCGACAGAACAAGCGATCGGAGTGCGCCTTCATCGAGTTGCATCAGCTGCCTACAACATACACTGCTGTTGTCCATCAATTGACCACAGAAAAAGGTAAAAGTGTGTTTGCATTTCATGACCAGAACAAAGCTGAAAGCAAAGTGTCCCAAGATGCCAAAATTGTTGAGAAGTCTGGGTGAAAAGACGAAGACATGTCATGTCATGACATGTGATCCATTGTGTCAAATGTATTAGGGACGAGAAACGATCAACTGGCACGATCTGACACTTTTTTCTCGTCTCCGTGCTGTTTAGTATTCTTCGATGAATCACCATGCACTGTAATAAGTTTCTCGGACTCCTCATTATTGTCTGGGACAGGCAGAAGAGCATGCTTGTGTAGGCGAACGTGCACTCCAGTAGTCAGATGATTGGAATCCTGATTAAGCCTACCGAGTGACAATAGACTCAAGTAAGAAGTTCAAAGTTGATAAATCGTGTCAGTAGAAGAATAAGATACTCGAACAAAAAGGAAAGAAAGAAAAAACAGAGTGGATTGACATGCATGCGTGGTCCCCGGGAGCCCGTCTCG
The DNA here is from genome assembly GCA_023628315.1 of Neopestalotiopsis sp. M2102B. Lineage (NCBI taxonomy): Eukaryota > Fungi > Ascomycota > Sordariomycetes > Amphisphaeriales > Sporocadaceae > Neopestalotiopsis > Neopestalotiopsis sp. M2102B. Next base: position 74,034 of record JAMAKW010000104.1, read on the forward strand.
TGAAGCGCAAGGCCACCAGTCACAGCCATTTGGTGGCTCCATTATTATGCTTATTGAGAAGGTGCTGTTCCAGTGCCATGGTGCCTAGTCAAAATGTCGGGTTTTCTGCGGGCTAGGAAGTCGATAATCGAGGGTTTAGCTGTGACGTATTGGTCGGATGCGTTCCCTGAGTAGCTCGTGTCAAGGGTTCACACCTTCAAGTGGTCTATGCCAAGTATGGGTTACAGTATTATGAATTAACAAAGCTGATGAGCTATGATTCATGGGATTAGCGGAATACATTAGCACAGGTATATTGCAAAGAATTATCATATTATTGTCCGAATGCTTTTATTGCATGGTCTAGGAAGAAGGAAAATACAGCCCAACGCCACGGAACGCCACTGAAAACCACTGCATCTTTTCTCGAGTAATCGATGCTTTGAGATTAATTATTGTTCTCGTCTTCGCCCTCCTCGTTTTCGTCGTTGTCGTCGTCTACCAGGACCGGGGGCAGGCGGTGGTTATGCAGCCGCAAGTGGACTATCATATTCATAGGATTAGCAATCATGGTATTAGTATGAGGACCGTACCTTAAGCGGTGCGAGTCATTACGAAGGAGACTTTACTTACGTTTGTGATGGGCTCTAGCACGGTGTCTGTTCGGCGTGCAGCCGGGCCAGTGGCAGTAGAGCATCGAGCCTTCGTTATGGACCTCTACGAGGTGTCGGGCAAGGTCAGCACCCGTGTCGAAAGTGTGACCCTGCTGGTCACAGTTGGGAACGCGGCACTCCAGGGTATGGATCGCAACGTGTCGCTCGGATGCATCCCCCGAGCAATGAGGAACCGGGCACGGCTTCTTGTTTCGTCGGCGGCGCGTAGTAGCGGTTGCAGATGTCGACTAAATAGAGAAGAGATAATATCGTTAGTTAATGGTCTAAGGAAAATAAGTTGAAAGGAGAGAATTAAGGGGAATAGAGTTAAGTAAGAGTAGAGATGGGATATTCACCTGCTGAGTGCCGTTATTGGGCACTGAATGATCCATCTTATACTTTGGAACTGTGATCGCTGAGTGTTGTATGGAATTTCTCGATATGCGCAGCTTGGAAGAAAGTAAAAATAGTGATGCAGTTGCCATCGTCGTCCACCATTAAATAGTTGTTTGAGGTGGGGCCGGCAGATTGCAAGTGAAGCTATCACTGCGCCTGGGCGGGCGGTGAGGTGCGAGTCGGCGCAGTTGCCAGGCGGTGAATGGCAGAATTCCCATTGCGGGCGAATTTCTTTCTGTTTCCAGGGCACCCAGTGCTTCCATAGTGCCAGTAGGGAAGTTATGTGAGGCCTGAATGGCGTTATGCTATCGTCCGGCAATGCAATCTCCTTTGAGGATTGTCTTTCGCATTGACCTGCACAACACAAGTATTGTTTGTGCTGTGTTCATTTGATGGTCTGCGATAAAGGACGATAATCTCAATGATTTCATTCACAAAATGAGCGTCTTCTAATATTTACTCAACATAACGCTATGGATTAATCAACATCTTCAAACAAACACGACAGATTATTGTTTGAACCAGGCAAACATCCAAAATGAAGTTATAAATCAATCACCTTTGTCGGTTTGCAGTTCTCGTCAAGTATCCCATCGGTAGATTCTCCCGACTGTCTCGTCACTTAACGTATTGAGATAGCTTCTCGCTATGTGAGTTGGTGCAACATCAGACGTGTGAGCGCGAAATGTTAAGCTGAAGGAAGCATCGACAAATTGAACGTGGAATTAGAACTGAGAACAGATGTTGCGAAGATAATGATCATATGACCGCATAGTGATATACAATTAACTTGTATCTTTGCCGGGCCATACTTAAGTCAGCAGTGCCCAGTTATACCTCAGAGAGCAAAAAGGAACATGGGTAGTCGCCTGAATGAGCCCAGTGCTTTGGAATTGAAGAAACATACAAGACCCAGGTGTCCAAAAGCTCGAATGATCAAGACCTGTCAGGCCGTGAAATCTAGTATGTTATATGGAGATTAAAACTAGAAATGAACCATGATGGGAAAAATTGTATTTTTGACAGAATAATAATCCACTGAATTTTAGACACTGCGCTGATGGTGGAAAGAGGATGATCGATGCGATCTGCACATCTGCCAAGGGCCTAGTGTCGGTCGATTTAAGGTTTGTTGTCTCAGGGTTAGGCGCTCTGCTACTTCAGGGGACGAGTGAAGTGTTATTTGAAAAAGCGGGCCAAGCAAATAACTCCAGCTTATAGGAGCACAACCAATTAGCAGCACAACCTATTAGCAGCACGACCAACTAGCAGTCTGTGAGCAGCTACGTACGATGGCAATCTACCCTTTTTGTGCGCATGAAGTAGATTCCAGACATAGAGACTTCGAGTAAGAAGAGTTGGATTCTAGTCAGCACAAAGAGAAACTCTGTAGTCGTGAACACAGTTTTATAACAAGGTCTCCGACGGTCTCACCGTCGTGGTTGACATAATGATACTCTTGATTCACGTGGATGCGATACATGATGAGGTATGTATGAAAGTTCCGCAGTGGATGCGAGTTATCTGATTATCTAATGGTATGGTTTATAATAGTACCAGCTATCATGATGATGCTCCTTGCAAGTGTGACAGCCGTCTGCTCTAGCCAGCATATGCTTATGGGGCAGGGTAGCCGGCGCGCGTTCCTCGGGAGGCGGAGGAGGTCCGTTCTCAAGGATAACATGCCGTCTGTCGTTGGCCTTTTGGACGAAGCATCATATAACGTCCATTTTACTTATGTGGTGCTATTCAGATATGCAGTAATGCGCGTCGAAGAGGGTATGTTGAAATTAACTGTCGTCGTCCGCGTCCAAATCCAAAACATGGCTCATGTGCCCCAGACCGTTAATCCGGAAGGTGTGGCTTCCTTGGGCATGAGGAGCGGTGGGCAACTCGGTATTTTCGAACCTGTTGATTAATGATGGCCTTGATGAGAGAAAGGTCTCTCAAGAGATCGTCATCTCCAAGCTTCTTGGCTCTGTCGTGGGCTCTGCCAACCAAACTGCGGAAGGTGAAGAGAGTTCAGCCACCATCCATCGCTGTGATAACCAGAGATCGGACAGGGCGCTTCCAGGGCCAGATAACTCCAGTCTATGGAGTGTCCGTGGCTACTTAAGATCAGTAATTCTTTCACGTATCGATACTCTCTACATATCGTTGAGTTCAAGTCATGGTGTATAATGATTCCATACAGCCGATGAAAAGTACAATGATGCCTTCGAGCAGTCTGAAGGTGAGGTGAAGAGAATAGTAAAGGATCGCGGATGCTGCTATGACATACCATGGTCGAAATCCTTCTCGCAGGGGCAAATGATGGACACGCCTCTGACTACAGAGTTCCTGCCACAGTCTCATCCATCTTTCGCCCCTCTGAGATAATCACCATTCCAGGCGCGCTGTGCAGTAGATGATCAGCGACTTCGTCTATCATAAAGCTTGTAGCCCGTAGTAGCAACCCGAAAACCTCCATTAGGAAGCGGTGACGAGTACATGTGGGACTGAAAACGCTCACATCTGAACGTTTTCCTGTTTTTGAACAGAAGAAATAGGTTCGGATAGAACAGTACGAACCACTCTTGCATATCAGCAAATCATCTCAAGTCCCATTTTATGGCAAAGAATCGTCACGGTCACAGTCGAATGCACGGGTTTTGAGAAAGAAAAGAAAACAATCGCAATTATCGGGTGGCCCATGGCCGCGGCGGGGTATCAATCCGGAGAGCAGCCGCAAGAACAAAAACAAAACCAGAACCAACGCCCAAAGAAATAAAACACAGAAGCCACCGAGCGCAAAAACATCTTCATCTGGGGGCTCGAACCCCAGAGCCCAGCGCAACGGTGACATCCTCCGGGGACTCGAACCCCACCCCCAACCCCTCCACCCTACTCCTCATTCTCGTCGTCGTCGTCGTTCTCCTCCTCCTCCTCGCCCTCCTACTCCAGCGTCAACTCGTAGTTGTGCATCCGAAGATGCACTAAAAGATGAATGTTAGTCGAACGATTTTCTGGTGCTGAAGAAGCAATTTCTAGACTACTTTCTCTCGCGTTTTCTTCCCTCAGAGAGAGAAGAAAAAGAGAGAGAGACAAAGAAAATAGAAAGAATCTTTGGAAGAAGTTACTTACACAAGAAGTCGCTGTCGCGCTCGTCGGCGGTGGGGCCCTTGCACTCCTGCCAGCCGCAAAGCCCGATTCCGTTGCCACCGTTGTGGCGCTCCAGGAGGTGTCTGCCAATCAGGCTGGCGGCCTGCTTCCCCTGGTAGGTGGGGTTGCCGTCCGGGCACCCCGGGACCACGCACCTGAGGAGGTGGCTGGCCCGGTGCCGAAGGTCGCGATGATCGACGCGACCTTCGCACCCCGCACATGGGACCAGGGGCTTGCGGGCGGCCCTGGTCCCAGTGATGCCGTTGGCCGAGGCGACGGGAGCCAGGGAGTCGGCGGGGTTGGCGAGGGTAGCAGGGGCAGCAGGAGCGACAGGAGCGACGGGACTGGCGGCCGGACTGGCAGCAGGAGTGTCGGCGGGAGCGGGAGCTGGATCGTCGGCAGGAGCTGCGGCAGCAGGAGCAGCACCGCCGGGACCGACATCGGCATCGTCGTCACCCTTCAAAATGGGTAAATTATGTTAGCATCTGATCTGAAAACAGTGAAAATGTAGCGTTTGTCAAAAGTAGGAAGCACGAAAAAGAAAACAACAGAAAATGGAGATGATTCCACCAAGTTAACGACCCTGGATCAGCAGGAAGGAAAGGGGGTTATCAACCTCGAGCTCCAGTACGGCTTCAATGAGGCCGAGATCTCTAACGAGAGCAACATCATTGATGTCTATGGCACGCTGGCGGGCGCGTGTCACGGCATCTGAAAATGTGCTCTCCTCGGTGACTGTTACACCACGTGACTCCAGATGGTACTTCTGAGTCTTAGAAATGCGATACATATTGATGTTCGTTCGATGGTGGATGACAGTGCAATGAGGTGTGTGTTTTCGAATGTTGAAAGAATACTCTGTTTGATGCGCGGGCAGAGAAGGGAGAGAAAGAAAAAAAAGGCGAAGAAGGCCAGCCGCCGCAACACCATTAAATAGTTGAGAAGCAAGCGCGGCCAGCTTGCAAACGCGACGCGGCCAGCGCCGCGCTGGGCGGTCAAACACCATACAGCCAAGCGCCAAGGCGGTCAAGAGGTCAAGGTGTGGCAGAAAGTTGATTCTGCCGGCTGCTATACTGACATCGAATTTCTTCTCGTCGACATGGGACGAAAGAGGGTGGCTGCCGTGCTGGTATAGCGCTGGCGGGTGACTAGCTAGACATGCCACTTGGCTACCGTCTCTTGTGGTTGTCCGGGTGAGGACGGCAAAGAGACCGGATGTGAACACCACCAGAACAAAGAAAAAGGAAATCTTGAGTGGAAATCAAAGATAGGAAGTTGTTGAAGGAGCTCAGTAGAGTATAAAACGGTAGAGAGAACATTATGTATACCAAGAACCAGTGACTGAATCGAAATGAGGACAGAAAATAGCACACTTACAGCAAGAACGGCACCACTGGGAGCGGGCGAAACGGCAACAGGACCCGGACTGTCTCCGTAATGGTATTCAGCAGCGTCAGAGCGACGACCATACTGGCTGAAGGGGTCTACGGCCCCCGGGGCGACCACAGGCGCCGTGAACTCATCGCCCGCCAGGAACCAGCCGGTGAATCCTGGGTAAGGACTCGGGTGACCCCAGTTGGGGTGCAATTCTGCTGAGACCAAACGGAAGCCAGGCCGCAGAGAGTTGGCTTCATTGGCGTTGTACACAACAGCGTTCTCGATATCGTGAATCACTCCCATCGTTGCGGTTGATGAGCAGTGCTTTGAGGATCTTCTGTTGCAGAATGCTGAGCCGTGGGACTTATGGTATCGATGATGGCCGTGGAAAGGATGAAGGACTGGGAGCGGCAGCGACGAGCTTGTATCGATTGAATTCGGTTTGAATGGTCCAGGTTTCGGACGTGTGAGGATTGCGTAGTTCTGGCCACGGCGATGAACTGTTCGAAGAGAAAGTGATGCTGGAAGATGGCAATGGGGATACTACTTGCGGATGGAATCGAAAGGTTCTGGTCGTATCTGGAGGGAAGAAGTGGAAACAACAAAAAGTGCAGGGCTGGTAGGGCAAGGGGAAAAGAATGTGGTATCAGGGACCCGCGTGGCCAGCCGAAAGTTAGGGCTCAAGCAGGTGCCAGATAGGTTGAAGCTGAGCTGCAAGTGCAGCTGCGCTGTGGAATCAAGCGGAAGGAACCCGGGTTTGCTGTGGTTGGCCACAAGACCACAGATGGTCGGCGAAGAGGGCATCGTGAGGTTTGCCGTCGACGGCATCGTCAAGGTTATCATTGACGCAATGGGGTTATGTCGAACACAAAGACGACGATGACGAATGATAATAAGATGAGCGCGAGACGGGCACACTAGAGACTTGTCAAAGAACGGAGTCTATCAAGTTTATCTGACCTGAACGAGTGATCACGCGGAAGATCAGAACGGGAAAGACTGTCCTTTATAGGACGTGAACATTCATGAATTGTATCACAGCACACAAACACATGAACGACGTAACGAGTTACCTCAAAAGCTGAATCAGTCATATTTCTGTGTGAATCATGTCCAACATTTGAACAAACTTGCCCAAACTTAAAATGATTCCATATATATTCGTTGCTCTCTGATGTCACAATGTTTCCTCCAGGTTCAACAGTTCAAGAGTCATATGGAAAAGCCTTTCTTCCTTGGCTTCGTCATAAGCATACTCTCGTACACCTTTGATCCCAGGGACCAGGGGAGAGAAAGCCGCAACCTCACAATCTTCCAGATATTTCCCACCTCTACCCTCCCATTCCCGACCGAGAGCAGCGAGAACAGTCGTGGCGGCCCCCTGCTCTGGGCTCTTCATCCACTTTATGAGCAACTCATTTCCCGTCCAGCTCGCCTTGGCAGCTTCAGGCATGTGTTGCTGAAGATTGGTCAAGATACCTCCAGGCATGACGCTGAGGGCATGGATGCCGTGAGGACCGTAGACGCGGTCAATGTAGTTCGACATGTATATCTGAGCAAGTTTGCTCTGGCCATATGCTTTGGAAGGATCATATGCGCCGTCCTGCACGAGGTTGAAATCGTCAAATTGAATCTCCGAGATGTGATGCCCACTGCTCGAAACATTGACTACACGTGAGTTGAACTGAGGTGTGGACCCTTTAATCATGGCATCACGCAAAAGCCAGAAAAGGAGAAAGTGACCGAGGTAGTTGGTTGCGAGCTGGCTCTCAAAGCCATCAGCAGACTCCTCGCGCTGGGGAACCATCATGATGCCGGCGTTACAGATCAAAACGTTGAGGATCTGTGACTTGGCAAGAAATGCTGCTGCTGCCTTTCTGACAGATTCCAAGGAGCTCACATCACATTCAAGAAGTTCCACGCGGCTGGACTCCAGGAAATGGCTGCACGCAATTTGCGCCTTTTCCAGAGATCGCACCGCGAGAACGATTTTTGCGCCTGTCGCGGCCATGGCGCGGGCTGTTTCGATGCCGATGCCGGATGAAGCACCAGTCACCAGTATGACCTATTGTTTTGTCAATATTTGACAGCTTCTCGCTACGACTGATTGTCAAACATGGATGTTTACCTTGTCCGTCATTGACCCAAGTCGGTCTTCGTCCTCCACAATCTGCATGGCCGTAGGGCGTGCATCGCCTGGGCCATTGGGCTTCCTGTGCGATTCGGCGTATCTGGACATATCTTTTGATGAAAGAGTAGTCTGTAAGGTGATAATTGGCGTGACTGTGAGTATGGAACGAGTTCGTTGTGCAAGTTATAGGACATTGAGATGAACATGAACGGTCTCAGGTAGCGGATCAACTGGTTTTTGTATGGCAAATTCAACGTGTTTATACACGAGCACGAGACTCAAAAGCACTAGCTATTCATTAAGGACTCACTTCCCTCTTGGAATCCTCACTTCCGCGCCTCAATTTGCAGTCATCGTCGAAAGCTCGAACTACCTGAACAGCAGAAAGCCATGCCAGTCAACCAATCGTGCATCATCTAGGGTGACGCTTGTCCCTAAACAGACAATGCAAAGCTTGGCATGTGTATTCTTGGCTCCACCCTCTGCCCTAAGTCAATGCTAATATTTGACAAGGTTTCCCAGTGATAGTTTAGTGTAGGAACATGATGCTAGTCAAAAGGCTCACTCATGCCTCTTGTATTGCCCTATCTGCAGCCTGTAGTTGCTCCGAACAGGCAAACACCGACACCATTTGTCTGAGGAAGCCATGCATTGCATCAATCTTTTCCATTCCGCCCTTCAAGACCACCATGCGTACGACGGCATCCATGTGACTCTTGCAAGTGGACACGTCTCCAAGTGCAAGCTGTGTCTGGGCGTTAGCAGACGAGTGATCACTAGATTATGGGGGTCAAGGGAGTATCAAACCTCATCAGAAGCCAGCTGAAGGGCTCTGGGTATGATTGCATTGACGATGGCGGCATCCATGGTCGATGAAGAAATGGCTTCTTGCAAGAGCCGTAAACAGTCTAGCTTGTAACAGAGCGCGAGTTCATAGTACCGTTGGTCAGATGTCAAGATGTAGAGACTGCGGCAAGCATAGAGAAAGACTCCACTCAGCATGCCTGGATCTGCCCTGGCTGTGGGAACCCATTGTGTCGCGATACTATGTTTGTATGTCTCGGGGTTTGTGAATTGGTGGCTGTGGCGCGTCTCGAATGGGACGACAACACGAATGTCTTGATGTGATTTGAACGATTCAGCTTCTCTGGGCCAGAGACGGTGGGAGGGGCGTTGTGGGGAAATGCATACAATGATCAAAGAGCCGATGCTCGAAGGGCGAAAGCGTCCGACAGCAAGAATCGAACGGGTCTTTCCGACTGGAAAGCGCGGTGCTCACGACGCCGGCGCGTGAGAGCCTCCACGGCGGCGATCTGGAAACTGAGATCGATGTCTCTTGGTGTACGGTCGAATCTAATTCGCAATCGGCTGTCTGCCTTGTGCATTGCTGGTAGTCGCGCAAGCGCTGCCGTCTTGTTTTGGCGTGTCCCGATTTTGCTGCGTGCGACCGCGCAGCTCGTCGCGCAGCCACCACAGCATTGGATGACCCTGGCTGGGCAATTTCTACAAACAAAAGGGCCCTGAGGCGTCTCGATTAGCGCCCCATGTACTGCTGCGACACGCTAGAGAGTGTGGAAAGAGGAGATCTTTTACATGGTTCATACATCGACATAGCTAAGCATCAATATACGGATCTTGCGATATGGCAGATTTCTGTGCAAGAAAAAGGCCGTTCGTACATCGAAACAAAATGTGGCCATGGAAGGCATCAGATCATCTAGCTGTCAGCGTTCCGTTGCACTAAATCCAGCTCTTTGGCATTTAGATCTGTTTCTGTGGGCCTTGGTTCTTCGCGCGCTGGAGACGGTCGCTGAGCTAAAAACTCCATACTCCCAGCGCACGTATCGTCGGCGCCAATTTAGAGCCAGTGGTTGTAGTCGTGCATAGTCTCAATATGAGTGAATCTAAGCATTTACACCTCTAAAATTGCTGTAAAACACTGTTACAATGGAGTTCGTGGAGTTAGGCTACGCCATGGGCTTCTGACTATTGATTGGGATCCCGCAGCATGCTGATTCTGCCTTACGGATTATGTCATCATGCTTGTGTGTGTGCCTGACTTGGCCATGGCAGCACAATCTGCAGTACAAACCGTGACCCCGCTTCCGCCATGATCTGCTTCGAAGACCCCAATTGCCCATCAGTAAAACGCAAGATTGTTTGAGATCAACGGACACGACGCGGCCTCTTCTCGCCATGGAGGCCCTCGCGGCATTAGGCATTGCTTGTAACTTGATGCAAGTCATCAGCTTCACCGGCGAGACCATCACGCTATGCAAGCACACCTACAAGCGTGGGTCGGCGGACCCGGCCCTCGAAGGGAATGCAAAGACTTTGCATGTTCTCATGCAGTCCCTTGGCGAGTCGTTGCACAAGTCGACAGCTCAAGTCACCCCTGATCCCGCGACAACAGAACTTCAGGTGCTGGCAAGGAAATGTCTTGATGCCGTGACTAGTCTCTCTACTCAACTGAACAGAATTGGAACATCTGGTAGCCAAGGAAGCGTCAGTAGGACCATAGTTGCAGTGTCAAAGCATTTGTGGAAATCTGGCGAGCTGCGCCGTCTTCAGGGGGAGATCGATGGGTACCAAAAGATTTTGGAGTCTGGCCTGTTGGTCAAAATATGGTTGGTATTCCTTTTCACCCTCAATATGTAATTGTTGAACGTCTGCTAAGAGAGTGTCTACAGTACGGCCAATGAGGCTGCACAGATTCAAAGTCGGGAAGAATTCAAATCTCTGAGCACCACGCTGCAGCATTTCATTGACGGACTTTCCAAAAGCCAGGTGCATGCTTCTCAGCTCATACAGTCTATCGATAAACGAATTGAGAATGGCTTCCTTGCCATTCGAGATGAAGCAACACAGAAGCGAGTTCTAGGGAGCCTCAAGTACGATGGAATGAACGATCGACGAAATACAATAAAAGAGCATCATCGAAAGACCTTTGAGTGGATATTCCGTGGGCAAGTCCCGCTCCACGACCCTGAAGATGACTATTCGTCGGACTTTGAATCAGACTCTGCTTCGGAGAATTCCGTTGCCTCTTCAAATATCTCTGAATCCGAGCCAACAAGTCTCAATGGGAATAATGGAATGGTTCATGAGGCCGAATTTTCAGATACGTCAAAAGACGATTTAACACTCCCATGGGACGACTTCGTTACCTGGCTCAAATCGGATGATCCAGTCTACTGGGTATCAGGCAAGCCTGGCTCTGGGAAAAGCACACTCATGCTATTTCTGGTTCATGATACTCGAACTCAGGCCCTTCTTGACGAGTGGCGGCCGGGTACGCGCATAATCAGCCACTTCTTACTGAGCTCCGGACATCTTTTGCAACGAAGTGTGAAGGGCATCTATAGTTCTTTACTTCACCAGATCCTGGAAGAAGATATGCAAAAGAATGGCTTCCTCTTGTCCATGTTGGTTCATAAGCTACCTGGGGTCCTTTCGAAGGACAATGCTGGTGATTGGGCAGATGTGGAGTTGAAAAGGGCGCTAAAGGTTCTTCTCAAGAGTTCGACCAAACCAACATGCATCTTTATCGACGGTCTGGATGAACTTGTGCCATCCGAGATCGACGATGGTCTTTGGTCTTTCCTGCGAAGTCTGCAATCTATCTCCCAACTCAAGATTTGTCTCTCGAGTCGCCCAGAACCAACATTCCAAATACGGCTTGAGAAAGTTCCCAAACTACGGATCCATACCTTGACGGAGGGTGATATCCGTACTTATGCTACAGACTTTTTGAACTCTACAATCCTACCTAGGCGAAACAATACGACACATCAGGAGCGCGAGGGGTTTGTCAGAATTGTTTGTGACAGATCCAATGGCGTTTTCCTTTGGGTTTACTTAGTCCTGACGAGGCTACGGAGAGGTCTCACGAACAATGACAGCATTGCTGTACTGAGTCAGCGCCTCAAACAGACGCCAAAGGAACTCCATGATCTTTTCAACGACATGTGGAGTCGCTTGGGGCAGGATGCTCAGTTGACAGATTATATGTCAACGGCAGTTACATACTTTGGTCTTGTCGCCACGGCTCAGTCCCGTCGTCTATGGCCTTTGGGGCATAATCGTGGGTTTTGGGGGGAGAGCGAGTATGGCATTACTGTTCCAGATGTAATGTTGGCAACTGACCGCCGCTTCCTGCAAAGCGTTGTTGACGGATGCGACATTGATCCTGAGCAGATTGAAGAGAAGTGCGAAGCCGTCCTCATGAACCTTGAGACCCGATGCGCAGGTTTCTTGGAGTGTCAAGAGATTCGACTTCCCATTGTACCTCGGAAGCATTGCAGACTTGCCAGTCAAACTCGCTACCACAAGCTTCGCATCCAGTTCATTCACAGATCAGCGTTGGAATATCTGCTTTCAACTAGAGAAGGCAACAAGATTCTCGCACATGACACGTCTACTGCTCGAGATCGACTAGCACTTCTTTGTCACGTAGATCTCGCTATCGCCAGATTGTGGGGCTTTCTTGATAATCGCTTCATAGCCGATTACAAACTACGTCCATGTCTGACAATTGGCCTTTTTCTGCAAACTTTGTCACATTACGGGCACAATGACAATAGCCAGTCAATCTCCATTGGTTCTTGGCTCTCATTACTCTCTCTTGTAGGATTGATCTACACCGATGCCAGATCCCGGGATGAAGTTTCTCTCTCAATCTTTGCAGGATCTGAAGTTTCGGACTCCATTGGCAATAAGTCACCCGATTTCATCATGATGGTTTGCAGCCTTGAGTATGGATTCGCGATGGATGTACTACCGACCTATCACGAGCTACTTGGTTCGAGATTGACACCTGACTATCTTGGATACCTCTCATTACTCACCTGTCGAGTCATTGCTTCGTTTGGGCCAGAGTTGTGGGTTACCTTGCCTATGGAGAGAGTGACGATTGGTCTACAATATCTTGTTGAGTACGAGGCAAATCTCAATTTTAAAGGACCCGGAAGTCTCGACCCCACTGGAGTGTTTTCCAATATGTACTGTTTGCTTGAAACACCGGTGTCTGTCTTGGTTCTAAATCTCTATCAAATTCCCAGCGGCATATGCGTTCTCTCTACACTTCGCATGATATCCATGCTTCTCAAAAGTGGAGCTGAGATGAATCAGACAATGATATTCTCTGGCATTATGAATGTCTCTGACTACAAATTCGCGTCTCATACTCGCTATTTGATCTCAAAGATCATCAGTTCAGAGGAACCCGACGACCATCACCGCAGATTGAGTATAATATTCACCACGACCCCCGGGTACCTCCTCCGGCTGGCGTTGAGCTCGTTTCCACAAAATAAACAGTGCACGGCATGGCTAGATATTCCGGAAAGTTTAGTCACCGATCTCATTGACCTTGAGGCTGTATCCAGCACTATAGTCGCACCAGACCCTCTGGCGCTCACTAATACAGGTCCTATTAACACAAATCCTACGACCACGAGATCATGGGGTCACCGCAATATAACATCGGACACTCACAAACAATCGGTGCAACCCCTGCTTGTAAATTTCCTTGAGTCGCTTGGTCTTCCTCCGGGTTTACACGACGAGGCTGATGCAAAAGTCCTGCATGACCTAGAGAAGATTGCATTTCACTGCGAGACAACAACCTTGGATGAAATAGTATCCGGGCTTGCGACGAAATACAATTCAATCCGAGCTTCAGAGTACGTGACTCAAATTCCTCAGCTCGGAGAAGAGAATGAAAGAATTCTTCGGGATCATTTGAAGATGGAAGCATACAACCACCATGACGAGTAGTGCACAATATGTTTGGTGGCGACCTATTCAGTTGTGGTCGGTGGAATGGCGGACTTCTGTGCACCGTACGGTAGATAGGAGATCGTTCATTCAACAATGCATTGAAGCTCGGAATAGCGGTACGCATGGCAAAAGTGAGGTTAAATCTCGCTGGCTAATCGTACAATAACTCTTAATCAAGATAATGCCTTCTAGTTAGAACCATATTGATGAGAATATTTTGCTATTGGATAGATAAGTTAATTCATGTTGTTTGCCTCGAGCTACTATCCATGTGTTTTGACTGGAAACATTTGTGAGAATTTAGTGTCCTACAGCGCACTCGGGTGCCTCCAAAACACATTGCTACCGCGCCATTATAGCTCGCGTTGGTCACCTGACCGTATGACGAATCTTGAGTATCCTTTTTCTCGTTCACTTATATCTCGAACCTTGAACTCAGCTTCGGGAACGTGGTATGATTGGCGATGAAAAGACACAGAAATTGGCCCAAAACAAAGAAAACACGCATAAAAAGCCACTCCTAACGCCTCCATCTGGATTCATTGATATAAAAAACGACTAGAGTCATGGAGAGCCCTCGTCATTGCCTGCAGCTCAAAGCTTGACTGCCTGCACCAATAGCGGCACCATGACGCCTTCGCCAACGCGATAACTCTTACTGCCGACCGCCTCCTGGATACCCGATATAGAATAAGAGTGTGTGGTCAATGAGATGACCTGTGAACTGTCGTGGGCGAATATGTCCTCTAGCAAGCGTTGCTCTCGAGCGGTGACCTCGCTTGGCTCCTCGGCTGGGTTCCTCTTCTCCTCCCACAGCCTGTCGCTCTCCTCGAAGCCGTCCTCGATGACATAGTCGGGGTAGTTCTCCGCTATCCAAGTTCTCGAGCTTCTCTTGTCGCAAGTGTGTCCCGTCAGTCGTTCTCGAAGGAATTCCTTGATGACGGGCTGGAAAGGCTGCTGATGGGCACCCATGACGTCCTTGTAGGTCAGCTTGGTGGTCTCGAGGCCCCGGGCCAGGGGACTCGTGTAGATTGTGCCGGGTAGCGGCATATCTTCATGCTTGGTCGCTTGGAGCAAGAACTTTGACAAGGCTTCAGCATGCGCCACACCTGCTTTGACGAGCTTTGCGTCCACCCACGTGACTTTGCCCATTCCCGGAATGTCTCCTCCCTCCTGGAAGGCCCATTTTGGTCCTGTTCTCTGCGCATAGTCAGTAAGACGCTCTATCGTAAGAAGACATGGTTGTTAGAGTGCACGCATACCCTCCAATCGTCGCCTACGACCTTCATGACCTCGTTGTGAACACTGCTTCCATGGCGGATGAGATATATCAGCTTGACCGATGTGCCATCGGGGCAACTCTTGTTGACGTGCGACAAGGATCTGTCGAATCTCTTCCACTGGCTGTTCTGGGCGTGCTCTGGGATGTCCGACTACGAGTATACTGCGACGGGCTTTGCCATGATTCGCGAGCTGGGCACCGAGAAGTACCTACACAAAAGAGCTGACGAGAAGTGGGTGCCCGTTGGTATGGTGTTCCAACGACCATACTTCAGCAGAACGTGGGTCATCCAGGAGGTCATTCTGGGCAGCGATAGCGGCGAAGTCATGGTCATGTGCGGGCCCTATTCCATCGACTGGCAGGTTCTTGTCAATGCATCACACCACATCACCAAGACGGAGCTGATGCACACCTTGAACCGATTTGTCGCGCAGCCCCATTACCCAGGCGAGCGCGCTCAGCAAGAGAAGCTCAAATCCTTCTACGGTTTCCCCACGATTTTGAGGGCCATCAGCGCCGATCGCAGGCGCGGCGCCAGCACCTGGACCCGAACACTGCTCCATGCGCTGATCCGCGCGCGGGACTTCAAGGCGACGCAACCCGAAGACAAGGTCTATTCCCTCCTCGGACTTGTGCAGGAGCATATTAAAGACAAACCGCGCCTGATTCCAACGTATCAAGGCATCTCGAAGACATACATTGACGCCGCCATCACTATCTTGACGGAGAGTCGAGGCGATCTTTTGCTGCTGTCATGCGTTGAAGGCGAGGAGTTCCAATTGACCAAAGGCTTGCCGTCATGGGTCCCAGATTGGAGCTGTGACAGCCCCCTCGGATTGCGCAGGACTGGCTACGAGAGATACTGGGCGTCGGGCGACCTGACACAGGAGCCTGTTATCGATGCAGAACACTTGACATTGACACTGAAGGGCATGCAATTGGGCGAGGTTACTATGGTTGGCGAAGCCAAGCACGAGGTCGCAGATCCCAGCCAACAGTTCCCTGTGTGGCTCGAAATTTTGGCGTCGCTACCAGACAAGTATCCAGCGAGTAATCTGACCGACGGCGAAGAGAGCCGCTATGAAGCATTCTGGAGAACTTTGATCTGTAATACATCAGGAGACAAAGGTGAGATTACACCAAAGGGCTCACCACTCGCTGCATCATTCGCGAGGTGGCTGCAAGCCAGGGCAGGACAATCTGCGCAGATAGCAGAGTTGATGCATTACGAATGGTTTATCTCTGCCCTGAGCGTAGAGAGTGGCGAAGAAGCCGAAGATTTTGGTACCGTCTTCCGCCATTCTAAGTACCTGCGGCTCTTCAGGACAAAAAGTGGTTATCTGGGACTCGGGACCGAGTGTATGGGCGTCGAAGACTCAATATGGGTACTTCCTGGTTCCCGAATTCCCTTGATCTTTCGACGGATCACTGGAGATGGGGACAGTCAGTACAAACTGGTAGGTGGTGCCTACTTGCATGGCTTTATGCATGGCGAGTCTGTCGCTCGATTCAAAGATAAGAGTGACGAAGAGATACGCTCATGCTTGAAGACAATAATTGTAAAGTGATTCCTTTCAACAGGGATAGTACGTTGTCATCAAAAGTCTTACCATATGCACGGTTGCAATCTCTCTTTCAATGCATCTACTTAGAATTGTTCACTTTCCCTGAGCCAGCCGGTCCTTTGCATCCTCCGTCTTGCATGACCCGGTGAATATGCCTGTCGCTCTTCTCCGTTCATCTTCTTCGATTTCGTCCCTCGGATAGAAAGTAGGGGCTTGACCAAACATGGCGTCAAAATTTCGCTTCATGTCGAGGGGCAGATGAGGAGGCGATAGTTCAGCATTTCGAAGCCAGACGCGTAGCAAATGGCGTGGCTGAGCAACGTCTTCCGTAAACCCTCGTCGAGCATGCTGGAGGTGTAGGTTGTTCACCCTGAGACCATCATCAGTATCATGGTCCGCCACTTGAGAAGTACAGTCGGTCACTCACCATTCAATGTCACCAACCTCGAACTCGGTCTCGAGGCTGTATTGGTCTGCCACCCACTGCCAACCACCAAAGGCCTCTCTTTCCTCCAACGTCAGAGCAGGATACCGTGAGTCCCTGTCGGGAAGCTAAGACTGATCAGTCACGTGCATGGATTTTGGAAGCAGGGTAGTACCTCTCCATAACCGATAAATGTCCGTGTAGAGAAATTGAGAAAGAGTTTCCCGTCGATATAATGAATCAGGTTGACTCCTTCGTCTGGAATGCCGTTACTGGGACGAATCTGTTACTTCCCCGACTCTTCCAAAATTCTGTCATGACGGTACCTACGCCTGCCAGCGAAACTTTCTCTCCGCTAATATCCTGAGAATATCCGGTCTGTGCTTAGCCAAATGGTTATACACCTGCCAGGAGCTCACGACTGTCGATGCGCCGCCCGTACCAGAGAGGCTGACGGCCATGAGACTGACAACTTCACCGCCAGCATCACTGTGGTACATCTGGGCGTTAGTGTCCTGCGCGGAAACATAAATCTTGCCTCGGTTCACGGGGTCGATATGGCTAATGCTCTGTACGACGTCAGCAACGTGCGCATGTCTGTTGGGTTACAGCCACCAATTGAACAACGCACCCACCTTTATATGGCAAAGACCTCTATCGGCACCTTGGTTCAACCTTTCGTCTCCAATCCACGAGTTGATGCCGAGGAAGGCAATGATCTGATCTTCCTTGCTGTGTGACTGGATCGGGAACATTCGAAGCACCTGCACTCCCACCCCGCTGTAGATATTCTGCGCTACATCTTCCAGGACGCGGCCGAGAGTTGGGAGAGGGAAGCGTTCCCGGTTGAGGTCTGATAGAGGAAGTTCCAGGTGCTTCCAAAACTATCTTTTGGGTCAATTTCACGCTCGATGAGTTTGGCCAGTTTGTGTAATCCGATGCTTACATGTATCGCAGCATCGACCTCCGCTACTTCCTCCGAAGTGATGTTGCGGATGTACAAGTCGGCTGTCCACGCGTCAGTACGGGCCAATCGCAGTTGGTGTGAGTATGGCGCCTACGATTCTGGCTCAGATACGATCCTGTCCAGACCTGCGGGCCCTCCAGCTCAGTGGGCCATCCTTTTGGCACGGAGCCAAAGTCGGTGCCCCGAGGATGTGCCGCATTGGCAGCATCCCATTCAGGCTTGTTGAAGAGAATGCCTGGCGCGTCGGAGTAGAGCTCATAGGGTAATGGTGTTGCAGTCGCCATTTGGTCACAAACTTGCTGGGAAGTCGAAATCACAGAATGATTTTGAGCTGTTGGAATACTATCGAGCGTTCATTTTCAATGCCGTGTTTTCCAAGGTCTATTTTCACATGCATATCATCATTCGGGTCGCGTCAGTGGATATGTATGTTTGGTTACGTTGGGTATCTCTGGGAGTCTCGCTTAACCTGTCATGCAGGAAGGGACTCGAAATGATGCCATAGTGGCATTTGATGACGTTCCTGGTGTCACAAACGCCGAGTGTGGGGTTCGCCAATGCTCACGAGTTGATCTCTTAGCAATATTAGGACATTGAACCAATAATTCTTTAGTCGTCATGTTTGAAATCATTGGCCTTGTGGGGTGGGACGGTTTTACTTTACCCCCTAGACCGGAAGTGAGGTACAAGAAGAGGACATTGCGTACGCGGCTCGAGTAGTCGCATACGTTGGTATCGGGATTGCGTGACAGACTGTGACGAAGGTTGTTATACTGACATTCTCCTCATCTTCACACCCTGGACTACTCCTGGAAGCCTTTCCACCTGCATAACGTCAAGGTCTGGTGGGAATATGTCTGAAGCAATGGCTTCTCTGCATGTGATCAAAGATACCAAAGATAAAGTGTCAGTGGCCACGCCGCCGAACACCAATGCTCACAATACCCTGGAAACTGGTCTTGAGAACGAGGTTCAACGAGTCTCATGGTGGAAACGAGGTCATGAATCGGACGAGAAGAAATTGCTGCTAAAGTTGGATTTCTTCATCCTGTCAGTAATGTCCCGGTGCTGGCCGTCAACACTGTATCTGGAGATGGCTGCTAATATTTCTTCAGAAGTTGGGCTTGCTTCGGCTACTTTCTGAGACTCTTAGATACCACGAACATGAGTAAGATCGAACTCTGCAGCAATCCAAGCATGTCATTAACTAGGTACATTGTTCAGCTAACGCCTACGTGTCGGGCATGAAGGAGGCGAGTAATCATTTAAACGACTGCTGTCTATTGTCAATGTTCATACTAATCGAGATATCTCAGGACCTGAACTTCTACTCAGATGAATACAACTTGTTCTCCACATTTTGGACAATCGGTTATACAATCGGCATGATTCCCAGCCAGGTCATCACATCATATGTTCGACCATCCGTGTGGATACCCATTTGTGAGGTGATTTGGGCTGTCCTCACCTTCTGCTTCGCTGCTGTGCAAAATGCAAAGACAATCTACGCGATGCGCTTCCTGATCGGAATGGCAGAGGCGCCGTTTTACATTGGTGTCATGACACTTCTTGGCAACTGGTACACTCCGAAAGGTGTGTCATGCTTTTATGAGCACGCTGAAGAAAAGGTCGATTGACATTGCGTATCTAGAGCTAGCCACGAGGGCCGGTATCTTCTACTCGGCCTCGTTTGCGGCCACCATGTTCTCCGGGTATCTGCAAGCGGGCGTCTACACGGGACTGAACGGCCGCTACGGCCTTGCCGGTTGGAGGTGGCTCTTCATCATGTGCGGAGTCATTAATGTTCCTGGAGCGCTGTGGGGCTTCGTTGCTGTACCTGATAGTCCGTACAACACCCGAGTCTTCTACCTGAGCAAGAAGGAGATTGAGATTGCAAAAGCCCGAATGGACCGACTTGAGCGGAAGCCATTCAAGGGCATTACCATTCAAACCTTCCGTACGACATTGTGCAGGCCATTCGTATGGGTTTTCATTCTCAACTACATGTATGTTTCATCGGATTGCGAATTGAGACTCTTGAGATCTGACATGTTTTGACACAGTTTCTTCTGTCTCGATACTTATTCCTTGTTGTTCTTTGCTATATACTTGAAGTCATTGGGTACATACACGGTGCAACAGATCAATCTGTAGGTCTAAATACCTCGATAGTATCGTGGCTTATCTGATCATGAACAGAATTCCAACCGGCGCATCTGCGGTCGGCTTGGTTGGCACAATCATCTGGGGTGTCTTGTCGGATCGCCTTAATACGCGCATTTGGATTGCGCTAGCCATTACGGCTGTTAATGTTGTCTCCAACGCACTGCTGGCTGCAGCAGCGTCGAAAGCCACCATTTTCTTCGGGTACATGATCAATGCGGCCACCTATGCATATGGGCCGGTCATCATTGTAAGAACAAGTGCCTCAAAGTCGTTGCATTAGCCACTGACATAATTCACCAGTCATATATGAATGAAATATTCTCATCATCGGCCGACGAGCGTGCTTTGATCCTGGGTATTGCTCAGGCTCTGGGCGCTGCCTTTAGTGCATGGGTCCCGCTATTCATTTTCAATACGGGCACGCAAGCGCCCCTCTTCAAGGTGGGATTCGCAACGGTATCTGCTTTCGCTGCAGCACAAGGCGTCGGGGTTTTGCTACTTGGAAAACTCGGCAAAGACATGGAGAAACATCGTCAGGAAATTGAAACCGGCCGCTAAGAGTGTAGCCATGTTACCGACACCATAACGCTTTTCATGCAATGCCCAGGAATTGTTGGTAGAGGTGTGCATTCAGGGATTCATGGGGCGGTGCGGGACGCTGGGGATGGGTCCTTAGCGTACAGAGTAGGCGCTACAGGGCCCTAAAGTCGGGCAAGACGTGGCCCTCTCCAACAAATAACGGTGCTTGCGAGTTCATACACATTGCAAGCATCGCTGTGGGATGCATGCTATTTTCTTGAACGAGAAATGATATCCATGTATCCCAGTCTATAGAATCCCTTGCATCTGCATGCACGAGTGTTGCTGGTACCCTCTGTCAGACCAACATCAGTTGCTTCTGCAACTTGCTTTGCTTTGTGGACAATAAAATGCCCGTTGAATGTAGCCTATTCTTGCCTGAGGCGCATCCCCTTTCCTGGTGGGTTTCCAATTGTTGATTGACAAATTCACACACATTGCACCCATAATGGCTGTCTCTGTCTGGTCGTCACAGCCGCTCAAGACCCTCTACGATTTGTGGTTCTGGGGCGTCAATATCCCCCATCTGCTGTTTCTGTCACTCAAATACACAATCGCTCCTCTGCGCGCTGTGCCACAATGAGCTACAAGATCAGCATGGGCGCTGCCATACTGCGCGCCTACTTCCGCTATCTCGCAAAAATTCGCTTTCAGCAGCCTCCCCAATTGAGTCCCACGCCCAAGTCCCAAGGCCGCTTCGTCCTCATTTCACCGCCAGAGACCCGACTGATTCGAGGCGTGTTGAGTAACCCGCCAGCGACCACGAAGCCCGCGCCTGTCGGAGCCGTGTGGCACCCGGCGCCCGTTGAACAGGGAAGTCCGGATCCCAAGCGTAGAGTGGTCATCTACGCAGGTGGCGGCGCACTGGTCACAGGATACGACCCTGAGCAAAATGCCGAAAGTGTGTCGGCAGTAACTGCCGAGCATTTCGGAAGCACCAATGTCCTGTACATGCAATACCGGCTGGCTTCGGAGCAGAATCCATTTCCTGCTGCAGTGCAGGACTTGTTCACCACCTATCAATATGTTCTCGATTTTGGTGTCTCGCCCGCGGAGATCGTCGTCATGGGCGATTCAGCGGGTGCAAACATTGTACTAGGTCTTCTTCGCTATCTAGTTGAGGAAGAGCTACCTCAGCCAGGTGCGTGCCGCTAAACTCACGGTCCTGTAATTGCTGAACTAACAGGATCATGGCAAACAGGTGGTGCTGTGGTGTTCTCGCCATGGGTTGAGGTCACTGCGGAAGCAGTGCAGAGGTACAGTCGCTCACATCACGTCCGATACGACATTCTCGACGTGCCACTCTTGGAATGGGGCGTCGAGTCGATCAGACCCAAAGGGAAGGCGTTGAATGACCAAGAAGAGGCATATGTCTCGCCGCTCAACCATCCCTTCCGGATTGAGACACCTCTCTTCATCGATTCGGGCAGTCTGGAGGGGTTCTACGAGTCTATCAGCACCTTTGCCAAGCAAATGGCAGATGTCAGAGGCAATCGGGTTCACTTCAATACTTCGCAGGGCATGCCGCACGATTTCTTCCTGACATATCCGGTTCTTGGCACCAAAGAAGAGGCGTGTGCCGCTACAGCCAAGGCAAGGCTCTTCTTTGATAGTCAGTAGCCCAATTTGTGTAGGCGTTAGACAGTGCCAGGCGCGATTTTGGGCTACAGCTCATAGTTGCTATTAAATAATGGGAAATAGCACAATCGATCCTCCAACTGCAATCGTAGATGCTTTCTCGATATGCCGGGCAATGCGCCCTACCCATTTGTTGGCTCCGTCGATATCGCCATCCTCAATAGCCTCCAAGATGCCAGGGAAGACAACGCCATCATATCCAGCCCACAGGCCTGGCGCGAAGACCTGGTGATACTGTCAATTACAAGACACCCAGCGTTGAGAACTGGAACTCACCAAATGCTTGTACCATGGTCGTCCGGGTAGACCCTTCGAAGATTCGATAATGAAGCTTTTCTCGATCTCTCGGTACCGTCAATTGATCTCTGCAATGCCGAGTTGACTACGGCTCATTGTTTGCGATTGGACTTTTGCCAAGTCACAACCTCGTGCCAACTCGTCCAAGGATGCTGTCGCCTCTGCAAACTTTGCGATCGCACCTTTGAGAGCGTCGAGTTTTAGTCCAAGGATGGACCTCGATTGGAGGTCGAGGACATGTTTCTTTAGTGTTGTCGCATAGTCGTATGCATTGAAGCCAAGAAGAGGGATGCCCGCTAATCTTACCGCTAGAACACCCCAAACTCTAGTCATTGCGAGGTGCTTGTGAAACCCCGGATCGCCGAATTTCTCGATCCAGAAATGACTGTCGTAATTCGAATGATAGGGGTACACTGCAGTTCCACACTTGTTGAACACGAGGTCAAGTGAAGGAATACCCATGTGGTGAAAGAAGACCGTGTAATCGCTTCCAGTTCCCATGGGTGCCAGCAAGGACGCGCCATTGTTCGTACTCGCCCAGTCTTTCCAATCATCAAAGACTGTGCTGTCGGCTTTGAGTGGGGAGGGGACAAGTCTCATCACATGTGACAGCGCGTCTGCTAGTAGTGGGCTGCCCGTCGCGCCTAGTATTTTCCCACCATTTGTAGACTCATCGACATTGATATCTGAGGCGTATCAGTCGCGACGACCAATTTTGTAGGTATACACAGGACTCAACTTACACGCAACGCAATTCTCACTGAGCTCTGTCTCGTACTCTTCTCCAAACTCGGTTGACCCCACCAAACCGTACTCTTCATTATCCCAAGATGCCAGAATGCTGAATACCCGTGTCAGCGCAGCTCGAACTATGCACGAGACTCGGGACTCACAGCTTGCGATACGGCTGCCAGCCCGCGTTAACCAAACTCCCCAGACCCCGGACCACTTCATTCATGGCAGCACTACCGCTCACCGGATCGACAGCACCGCAACACCACGAATCATGATGATTCCCTAACATGACGATCTCCTCAGTCTGTCCGGGTATGGTTCCAATCACGTTGTAGATTGGCGAGTAGCGGTACTCGCCCTGGTTCATCATTGAGACTTTGGCCATCGACGGACCCGTGAAATAGCCCACGCCAGGTAACGCTCCTCGCCAGTCTGAATCTCCCATTTCTTCTGGTGACAAGCCATAGCCGTCCAGTGCCTTGAGAAACGGTAATGCGTCTGCATAAGAGATTGGCAGCGACGGGATGCTTGGGATCGCATTACCCGGGTCTTGGCGCTCGGTATCATCACCTGGAAGACTGGGATATCCGGGAGTAGTAGGGTCGCCCACAGCGACGGAGAAGAAATCCACGCTGCCTCGCTGGATACTTGATGGGTGGCGCGCCGGTCCGTGCGGATATGACTTGTATCCATTCGCGACCGTGAGCTCGCCATCTTCTTGCGGGTCGTTGTATATGAGCACCGCTGCAGCCCCGAATTTCTGAGCTGCGCGTACTTTTAATCCTCGAAATATTTTACTATACTTGCAAATGACCACCTTGCCCTGAACCGAGATGCCTTTATCTTCTAGGAGCTTGAAGTCTTCGTGCGTGCCAAAATTTGCATACACGAGCTCAGCACCAGTGACTGTGCCATTGGCACTGAATCCATGAAAAGCAGGAAGACCATTCTCAGGGGAAGACGTTGGGTCCTCCGCCACAGCAACTTCCCTCAAGCTTGCCTCAAATGCGAATGTAGTACCGTCGCTGGAGAGCAAACTCAGGGAAGACTTGACGGGGAAATTTTGCAAAACATCGTAGCGCACCAGGTCGGTTTTCACACCGTATGATCGCCACAGATCTCGGATTGCCTCGGCATGTTCCAAGTCCCCAGCAAGATGAGGCTTTGCGCTGTAGGTCCGGGAAAAATGCTTCAAATTATCCACGGTTGGGCAGCGTAGCATATGCTGCTCAACCTCACTCTGTGCCAAGTTGCGCATGGTGTTGACTCTTTTCGAAATACCAATGGCTGACAAGTATCCCATACAGTACTGCAACCTGCCAATCGCACCTAGACAGAGAGTAACAATGCTAGTGACCCGCAATCGGCCGAGTCGGGGGAGTGGCCGGGGGGCGATAAGGTTGCGGAGCGCACCGACCGAAATCGGCCAAGACCCGAGGAAAAAGATTCTACCCTCGTCGGCAACCGGGAGCCGTGTTCATCTGAGCACAATCGTGCTGGTGTATTTGGCAAATTGCACTAAAATGGCTAAGCGAGGTTCGACGTACATAGACAGTTTTAAAGCTTATCTCAACTTCATCGTGTTGAATTTGCGCTGTTATTAGTTGATCCTGCTCGGGAGTCTGGCAGCTAGCCCATAGACTAGTCGGGGACCAGTTGAACATCATGACATTGACTAGTCCATAACTACCTACCTACCCACAGATATCCACAATAACTCTCATGAACATCCTGATGCAGTCTAGGTAATCTGGTATATCAACCTTTTCATCGGGTCGCGTGTTATACTTGCCGCCTGGACCACACACAATACCCTCCATGCCCAAGCTCTTGTAAAGATGTCCCGCGTCGGATCCGTAGAAACATGTGGGGGCGAGGACTCCCGTCGGCTGTGGTGTGCCTCGAACATCGTAGTACGCCTCGTTGAGAGACTTGACTAGTGGTGATTCCGGCGACACCTCGAATGCTGGCATGGTAGGTTCAAACCTCTGCTTGAGTTCAAATTTCATGCCTGGGAAGTCTAGCATGACCTTTTCGATGACTGCGGCCAAGTCCCCCATGACGCCTTCTTGGGTCTGGCCGGGCGCATATCTGGCACTGCCAGCGAGCTTGCACACGTCTGCTACCTGAGGTGGCCGCCACTCTGCCAGTTCGTCGCCCAGGGCGCCGTGCACGACCCCAATCTGACAGCGGTTGCACTTGAGGTGTTCTTCGCTCTTTGCGCCGCTAAATACCATGCCGTTGAGTTTCGGGATGAGCTGGCAAGCTGCCATGATTGCATCAGCCGCTTCTTCCCTCGCCGACATGTGTCGCGTAATCCCCCTCAGAGTAATCTCAAAAGTTAGGGCCTCAGCATGCATGGTAACAGCCTTGATGTCGGAAGGTTCGCAATTGATAAAGTAGTCGGCGTGAATCTTGCCCTGTTCAATCAAGGCCATGGTGCCGACCCCGCCTTGTAGCTCTCCCACCACAAATGTGAGGTAGACGTCCGCTCTGGGCACCCAGCCGCTGGTCTTCAAGGTCTCGACAGCGCAAAAGTAGGCGGCGCACCCTGCCTTCATGTTGCTGACGCCAATGCCGTAGACGAAGTCGTCGTCGACCTTGCCCTCCCATGGGTCGATTGTCCAACCCCCGCTTACGGGGTTCGTATCGAGATGGCCATTCAACAGGATTGACTTTGCTGCGTTCTGTGCGGGAGAGTGGTGACGGCTTGTCTTGTTGCAATCACCGGTTCCCTGCCATACGCCTACCGCGTTCTGCCTTTTTCCATTGTCGAAGGGCACAATTTCTGTGTCAAGGCCAATTGCTCTCATGCAATCGGCAATGTGGCTAGTCACTTTCAATTCGCCTTCTGTCTGCGAGTAGCTCTTGATTTGAACCAATTTCGACAAGAAAGAAAGGCATTTCTCTCTGTCGATGTCTGGGAACTGCATATCAAGATCAGGAACACGAATTCCCTGCTGGCTTGGATCTCTGTCCTTTCTTGCCTCTGCTGATGGTGTCGTGGTACTGACCATGGATGGAGGGAAACGCTGTTCCGGATTTCCGGGATCGGCCGGACTTGAGTCGCTTCGGTATACGTCCGGCGACTAGCGGCTTCGCTCCTCCGATGTTGCATGGGACGGAATAGCGGGTCACTGCCGATAAGGAATTGCAGTCTGGACAAGTTAAGTGAAGCAGCGAATATGGCTAGGTTCGCATTGTTTGGTTGATAAAAGTCAAGCTCTTGGTCACTCGTCACTTTAATTCCAGAATGCGACTGAAGCTATCCACCTCGCATCATGGCTAGCAACGACAACATCGAGGCAGCGGTCGCGCGCCCCAATTCTTCGGTAGAACATGGGGATGCAATCAAGGGAGAAGTAGCCGACGAAGGTTATGAGTTTTTGGAAGACACCGCGCCCGATGCGGTTTCCCAGGAAGCTGCCGACGCTGTCCGGCGCAAGATTGACCGGCATTTGCTCCCGCTCATGTGCGCGCTCTATGGTCTCAACTACGTCGACAAAGTTGCAAACGGTTGGGCTGTGCTTTTTGACCTGCGCGCAGATCTTGGTCTAGTTGGGACCGAATATTCGTGGGCCAGCTCCATGTTTTACTTCGGTTATTTGGTCGCGCAGTATCCTGCCAACTACATTTTGCAGCGCTTCCAGACAGCCAGGGTTCTCAGCATCTCAGTGATCATCTGGGGAATTCTTATGCTTGGGTGAGGTCATATGTTGTAATTCTGATTCTTCACCACGACTTACTAACATCGTATTAGCCATCTCGGCCTCCGTAACTTTGCTGGATTCATGGTTATCCGCTTCTTGCTTGGTGTCGCAGAGTCAGTCGTCACCCCGGGATTTGTGCTGTACACATCCATGTTCTACACGCGAAAGGAACAAGTGTGGCGAACCATGCTGTGGGCAGCCATGCAAGGATGCTTCAGCATCGTGACTGCCCTCATATCCTATGGACTAGGCCACATCACCAACACCGCCCTACGCCCATGGATGTACATTTTTCTCGTACTGGGCCTCTTGAGTCAAATTGTCGGTTTCGGCTGGCTCTTTTACATGCCACAAACACCAAACAAGGCCGAATTCTTGTCTGCAGAGGAGCGCGTGATTGCAGTCCAGCGCGTCGCAGGTAACATGATGGGAATCAAAGGTTACCAATGGAAGTCGTACCAAATATGGCACGCCGTCATTGATCCGAAGGTTTGGCTTATCCTTGCCTTTGTTCTCTTCACCCAGCTTCCAAACGGAGGACTCACCAGCTTTGGATCATTGGTTGTCTCTGGGTTCGGATTTGACTCATTCAGAACGTTACTCATTGGCTTGCCCTCGAGCGTGGTCAGCGCCGGTAGCATGATCGTGTGGGGAACATTTTCCATCAAGCATGGCAACCTGCGAACTTGGGGCATGATCGTTCCCCTCTTACCAGCTATCGCCGGTATTGCTGCCGTCTACGGTACCATGAATACCGACGCCAACAAATATGGTCGAGTCGTCGCCTACTGGCTGATCAATTCATACGCAGTAACGGTAAGTGTGATATCAAGCGTGACGGGATTGCATAGCACTAACGTTGACAATAGTGGCCATTCGTGTTGACTATTATTGGTCAAAATATTGCGGGACACACCAAACGAGCTTTCACCAACACGATGATGCTGATCCTCTTTGCTACTGGAAATATTGCGGGCCCTTTTTTCTTCCGCAGCCAGGATGCTCCGCGATATGTCTTGGCAATTGCCAGTATCCTTGTCTTTTTCTGTGTGTCCCTGCTCTGCGCTATCGTCCTGCGATTTTATATGTTGTGGGAAAACAAGAGAAGAGATCGTCTGTATGGCGCCGTTGAGACCACAGAAGCGAAGATCGATGGCATGCGGACCGGTATGCATGACAAGACAGACCAGGAAAACACCGACTTTAGATATGTCTTGTAGTTTGCATCGACTCAGATAGTCAAATGTGAGATATATACCACAGCCGCGATAGCCTGGGTCTGCATTACCTCCTTCTAGCCCCCAGTCCAACAGCTGAGGATCCTGGCGGTTGGCATGCGGGGATGTGGGAGTCAGCCGCAACTTTGCGAAGCACTATTGTCTTGGTATAAATTGTCTCGATGAGAATTGCCCGTTGCCCTTGCTTCTGTAATTACTGTTTGACATATGATGAGATGAATGATGAAAACGCTTTTTATAATTATCAGTCGATCCAGGGCGATCAGATTCGGCTGCTCAAATTCAGCGAGGATGGTGACCACATATCAGCTGTGCTTCAAACCTTTGCGCTCAAACGTTCTGCCCCTCCCTACAACGCCTTGTCCTATTCTTGGTTGGGCGAAAGCGCAGCTATCCACGCTAACCAAGGGCGTCATGTTCTTGGAACCGACACTGGAAAGCTCCGTATCCTCGACTCAGTGCACGATTTCCTCCGCATCTTGATCTCGAAGAGCAGCAGTTTGAGCGACAAATGGTGGTGGATCGACTCAATTTGCATCGACCTGGCGAACGTCAAAGAGAGGAACCAACAGGTACAATTGATGAGTCAGATTTATCGCAACGCCCATGAGGTGATCGTCTGGCTGGGCGAAAAGACGGAATACACTGATAATGCTTTTGACTTCCTGCAGCGACTGAACGAAACCATCCGGCAGGAGAGGAACCTTGAGAAAATTCGCAACGAGTTCCAACAACCTCAATACGAAGAATATTGGGCCGCTCTTGCAAGTTTCTTCCAGCGGCGATGGTGGTCGAGGATCTGGACTCTGCAGGAATATGCCATGAACGCAAACGTTTTCTTCTGGTGGGGGAACCGAAGCTTTAGCCGGTCCGTCGTGGAGGGTGCGGTGATCGGTGCAGACCGGTGCACGTCGGTCGGGTTCAAAGAGACCCCTGCCTTCCGTCACTCCTTTAGCCGAAGGAGAGTGCGAGTACTGTGCGAGAAGGTACAAGGCGATGCCAACCATATCCCCCTGACCCTCGTAGCATTGGCTGCCTATAGTTCATGCTTCGAGGCTACGGATGATCGGGACCGATTGTACGGAGTCCAGGGACTAGCCACTGATGCGTCTTTCCTCGAGGTGGACTACAATTACAACGTGGATGATACGTACCTGCGCTTCACGAGAGCATTCATCGATCACTACAAGTCCCTGGATGTCATCTGCTTTGCCTCGATATACAGCCCTAGCCACGGCTCTGCGCTGCCGTCTTGGGTACCTGACTGGCGAGCAAGAACTGACCCTTTGACGGTTCCTTTGATGGTCAGTCAAAGTGCGAAGCGTGAGATCGGAAACGTGCGCCCCTCTTCCCTGTTCAGTGAAGTGTCTGATGATCCACTACTCCGCTATGTCGCCTCCAAAGACAGCATCCCGAAGTACACAATTGAAGGGTCGAGACTTGTCGCGCGTGGGATGATAGTGGATATAGTGGATGGCCTCGGCGGATTTGGGACTATCGAAACGGTTCAATGTTCCTCTCAAGTGAACATGACTCAGGGTCTGTCCAGCAGCGTTCCGGCCTCAGAGATTCTTCGGAGCGTGTGCAAAAGCTTGGTGCTAGACCGGAAAGATCGTTACATGCGCTTCAGTATGCCTGCCGATGATTTCCTCCGCGACTTTACGTGGCTATGTCGCCATATAACAACGGATGCACCATCTCTAGTTCCTAAGGAGTTCGAAGAATGGTATTATGGCATCAAAGCTCTCTTGATTAATGGGCGCAGCTTTGAGAACATCCTCCATGAAAGCCACGAAGCTGTCAACGTTGGGTCGTCCTCGTCTGCTCCAAATCGGGACGAGTACATATCCGACACTCTCTTTGGCAGGTTCTTCGACACGGTGGTCAGGATGTCGCTGCGGCTTATGATAAGTCGGGATGGACGCATCGGGTTGGTCTCGAAAAAGGCGAAGAAGGGAGATCTAGTGGCGGTGCTTTTTGGATGCAGCGTTCCTGTTCTACTGCGTCAGACCGGCGAAGAAGAGAACGGCACGTTTACTCTGGTTGGAGAATCCTTCCTGGATGGATTTATGAATGGGGCGGGCTTAACAGGCCCAGAAAGGGAATTTAGCATTGAATGATGTAGCACCAAAGCGGGATGCTCGAGGTTGTGATTGTAGTGGTAATAGAGATCGCAATAAAGGTTTAGCACAAGTCAGGTACAACTTATGAATATCAAGTCGGACTTGACGTATAAAGAGAGCCTGCTGTTTATTCTACGACTATGTAATGCGCATCAATGGGAACGGGAGTGCAGATTCTGTTATTCCAACTCGGGGACCACAGTGTTCTGGGACCACGCGTATTGACACCCCTCGACATCACAATGCATGTTCCTGCACATGGCTATTTTTCCTTTCATGTCTCAATTATCTTTCAGCATCAGTGCTTATCAGTGCATAAACACTGAGTTCTTCTTCCCAGTCCTGTGCAGCTGGTCAAGGGATTTATTTTTGCTAGAAATCGCGGCGGCAGCTGCGGGAGGCTGACCACTTGGGCCGTTGCAAACGCGAGTGGGCCCCACCTTCCTGTTGAAATAGACTGGAAACAAAGACAGTCGCAACAACTTTTTTTTCCCAAATCGCACTTGCCGAGTCTTGTTGCATCCTTCTTCGTTACGTCCGCAGGGCGAACACAGCTGGCGAAGACTCTTGGAAAAGTTTTGGCGTTTCTCACTTGCACCGACCTCTACAGCTTTTCGCAACCCTCTTCAGAACCATCAATCAACAAGACACCTGCACTTTCTTCACTCTTTCTACGACTACCATGGCGTTTGCCTGTGGAACATGTTGGCAGACCTGGCCGTCATGGGAGTCCCGCGACCAACATGTCGCGGCTAGATTGCACGAGAGGCCCGAGTTTGAGTGCGAAACATGCCACCGCTATTTTGGTAGCGAGCATGCCATGGAACAACATATGGACGCCCTTGACCATTGGGCAGACTCCTGCTCCGACGAGCCAGAATGGTCCTGCAACTACTATTACTGCAACGAGGCTTTCAATGATGAGGAGTCACTAAGAAGCCACGAGGTGGAGGATCACTTCTGGTGTGATTCTTGTGAGCGCGAATTCATCGACCACAACGCAATCAAGAATGTTTGTCATCACACCCCAACACTCTTGAACCTTGCTGACGTCAATAGCATATGAATAGCAGGGTCCATAGAGGCACCAACGCAGAGTGCCCGTTTTGTCACAATCTCTACGTGGACGCAGCTGGTGTGTTCCATCATCTCGAGCAAGGTAGATGCTCTCCGGCGCCTCTCAACCGCATGCAAGTTTATGAAGCAGTCGAGCGCAAAGATCCGAACGGCGCTCTAACTGACCGTTTGCGGCACTGGTCTACTGCACCCGTCCTTGAAGCTACTATCGACTCTTGGAGCCCCTACGCCAAGACGTTCAACTGTTACCTCTGTGGTGCCGGTTTCGCGCAACTCGATGGTCTGAATCAGCATCTTCAATCCTCAAAGCATACCGAGAAGCTTTATCACTGTCCCAAACCCAATTGTCGCAAAACGTTCGGCTCTCTTGCCGCCGTAACCAACCATTTGCAGAGTGAGACCTGCAATTTCATGCGGTACGAGCAAGTCCAGGAAACAGCCAAGCGAATTTTTGATCCGAGCCGCATGATTGCCTTTTAGAGCAACTGTACTGAGTATTGGTCATCAACACTGAAAAGGAGAGAGGAATACGAACTGAGTGTAAAGGTATTGGTGGCAATCATGGAAAGGTTACTTACGCAATGTGGGTGTAAAGATGGATAGTCATTGTGACGGTACAGATTCGTTCTAAGAGATGGCTCACATAGGAAACACGAATCCATACTTATTAATGGACCTCAATAAACAATGCTCTGATCGAGACTAAAGATAAATATCTTTCCTCATGCTGATGCCACGCATGCAAGCAGTATGTTATTTCAAGAATTGCTTGCTTCAAGGTGTTGGTAAACTTCATGCCCAATATCGCACATTCACCTCTGGCAGTCTCAAAGGCCCATTTACTGTACAAGATACGCAGGGTTCAATGCACTTCATGTATTAAACTGATAGTGGGGGTTGCGCGGGAGCTGCCGCGGCTTACCACATTTACGTAACCCCCGTAGACGCCGCTTAGGGCTCTGTTATGGGGACGCACAGGGCGCTAACCTAGGCTGTTGCAGGGGGCTTTCGCAGTAACCAGACAGAGCGAATAGCACTTGCCTGACTGGGGAGCATAACTATGCTAACCACCATGCATCGAAACGGTCGAGATCGTCGCCATACAATGCCATAGCTTCCTTGGATTGAGAAGACATTCAGAGTTCTACGTTTTGGTAAGAGAGCTGATAATTTGTCGATCTCATGCGTCCTCCAGAAGATCAACCGCTCGAGCGCCAAGAAGCACTAGCATTAGTTGCGAGGATAATCGTGGCACTGGTGTAAGAATGAGTGAGAGACGACGGTTCCTAAACATCTTATTTCGGCGCATCTTCGTTTCCACCGCAAGACTGGGCTACGTGGAAGCTTGAATCAGTGTGAAATGGTATTATTATCAACCATTGAAGTGACTGTTCTGCTATTCACCCCAATACTTTGTTAACTACCCAATTGCGCTGTAAAAATCCACCATTTGTCTGGTAACATATCCATTGCCAACCACAATTCTGGGCCTCCGCCGCCTCTCTCTGTCCCAAAAATCAGTACGGCTCATTCCCAATTACGCAACGGTGAGGATTTATTCAAGAAAAGCTCCAAAGTTCCTGTCCTAGATATGTTCGACAGTCTAAGCATAGATTTAACGAAAGTCCCAAACAGCCTGCCGTCCTGATATGATTTCTATTCCATTTCCAACTCTCTTCTCGAAAGCCATGACTAACTCTCACCATTCATGTCAATATGCCAAAGCCGGTAACACAAACGGGCAAACGATGAGGGACAGGAGTTGAGATTGCTCAGACACTATGTCAAGTTAATACCGATTGCTTCTTTTTCGTCACAGGATGTGCAATTTAAATGCCTACATGGATCAACGCTGAGGGTACAGCTAGAGATACACCAGTCCAAGGCAGTAATGATCGCTAGCTGTTGCTGACAGCAAAGCCCACACTCCGTAGGGTCGGCGATGGCGGGGCAAGCGTGAGCTTGTTTGGCAAACTCTGCAAATTTGGCAGCACAGCTCTGGACGCATGGATCTTTGGCTGAGATAGGTGGACGACGCGTTGGCTTCGGCGGGCAGACAAAGGGGGGAAAGCTGCGGGGGAGGCCAAAAGGACCGGGCGTGCCGGGTGTGAGAGACGGGATAATCGCAGATACAGTGACTGTGCTGGTGATGGCCACAGCAGCAGCCGCCGTCGCAAAGAGAATTGAAGTCCACTTCATATTGAATTGATAGATGTGATGATGTGTTCTTAGATGACTGTTGTTCCTGCTGAGATTACTAGTCCGGTGGAAAAATGAGAGGATGGCCTTTTATAGCTTTCGTTAACGGACTACTGCATTGGTGATATCGGGATTTAATATTCCTATACGAACAATCCCGGATCTTCAGCCGCATATTGAGAAACAGAACATTATTGTTGCCTATAGAATTAAAGTTGACAGCTGAAAAGCCTGACGAATCGTATTTCAAGTTCATGTTGTTGTACCGTGTCTGCGAGGCCGTTGTGCCTCCGGCACCCACCTTCTGATTCGATGAGGTTTGCCATGTTTCAGTTGTTGTGTGAGGATTCCGCAACTGCATCTCAGCCGTACGATTTTCGGGAATATTAAGCGAAGGATGAAAAAAGTAACACTCCACAACGACAGCCTCTGGCGCATGTCCCATGAATAACTTCATCGTGAAGTGTTGAACGGTTAACGCTTATGGCTTCGGAGCACCTTGCCAGCCGCGATTGGATTTACACGAGGTGATCAACTCGTGTGATCAGTCTTTCCCTCATTTATTCCCATCTGACCCTGAATCTTGATGGTAAACATTGGAGTGAGACTGGTGCTGACACGGCATCATTGGCGTTTCTGGTTTCATTTTCCCGTCCGCTGGACAAATGAGAGTTGAGCTTGTGATGTAAGAACAAGCAGCCATTTACTCATACGTGGGTTTGTCGAATGCTTTGATCTAGCTGCTTGATGGTCCTATGCATACATGACGTCAGGCATTTGGGCAAATTGACAAACGAGTCTTTCATCAGAAGGCCACAATAACATACTATTCACTTCAGTTTTCTTCCGAAGCAGCACATTTGACCGGCTAGATCGGTAGAAATATCAGCATTGTCAGATTAAAAACTGATTGAGATTAACAACACAATCTACAACGCAGCGTCCCAGCGGTCCATGTATCGAGATATTACTGTCAGAAGATGTAACAAGCACAGTATGGTATTTCTCGTACTAGCTCAGTGGTTCAAATTCAATAACGATTGGAATAGTCGGATTTACCTGCACACGGTGGACAATCGCACCGTCCAGCCCCTCATTTTGACGAATTCATGTAATAAACGCTCGATTGCGTGTGTAGGGTCATCGAAGGTAGCGTCACACCGTCAATTCCTGGTTTCCCGTCCGGAAGTCCAGTAAGCTTCGGAATACATTGATCATATACACCATCCATCGGGAGGTGCGCAATGCCTTTGCGATGTAGAGCTCTTGCATACGTTTGTTCTTGGTATATGGACTCTAGTTCGGCAGTACCGCTTACGCAAACCTTTCATGTTTGAGATTGCTTCCCTTGCAGACCCTGGGAAATCAATAGTTGATTGAAGTTAGTCTGCATGCATACCAAGTCCTCCTCAAGTCATCTCTGTGCTTCCATAGTGGTTATGTAGGTGTTTCACAAAGCACAGATAAATGAATAAACGAAAAGCTTGTTTTATGCTTGATCATCGCGGCATGATTCACGCTACTGAGCAACAACTGCGTATGTGGAGTTTATACAGTTGCCAATTTAGTCGCATGCTAGATGCAGGACTAGTATGGCGGATCCTTGGCAGGGCCAGGTCCCCCGGCTCATGGTGCTGCCTTGAACAAGCCTGACGAGCCTGCAACGGGGGGCTATCGCTTAGGCCCAACTCAAATCATTTTGCGGCACTGGTCTAGCAAGTGGTACATGCCTCGTATTCATGTCGTCGCCCATCACACAATCCGTGACATGGGTGAAATGTTGATCCATTTATACCCTACGACTTTAGTGTGCTTCGCCCGCGTCGAACAAGAGGTTAAAACCACTTTGAACCTCGATTGCCCCTATATAACCTAGTAGTGTGCCAATTCTATATCAATAGCCGGAATCACCTACGCTTTTCAGTTCTGCATTCTTCGTCACGCGATAAACCGTAACGAATGACGTTCATATCCTACACGCCTTCTCATACCGATGGATAATTCCGACTAATCATGGAGCTTGACGTTCTTCTGAGATACCCATCTCCTGGCAATCAACGTCTCATCATGCCGAGCCCACCCCCCACATCGCCCGAGCGTCTCGTCAGACTCCCAAATTCGAACGAATATCAGCCGCAAAAAGCTCGTTTCTTGTACGAAATCGACCTTGGTGGCTGTGGCGATTGGTTCAACCATTCACAGCCCGCGAATCAAGGACGTGACGACTCAGCTTTGACCACGATTCCTCGACTTGGCTTTGCACCTCGATCAGATGTGCTATTCGTGCCTGCAAAAGAACTCCAGAACTTTGCACAAATTTTCCGCACTCAAAGATCTCTAGGGTCGGTGGAGCATGCGACACACATTGCACTTGAGCCGTGTCTCAACGGAATCCCAATATGGGAGATTATGGGAGCCTGGTGGCAGGCTATCTTGGAGGGCCTGAAAGAACTGCGCACAATATCTATCATCTTTCCATCGGGTGAGGGACCGCTCGAACTCGACACAGTGGCACCGATTACATATCCGTTTGAGAACTTTCCTCGGATTCGGCCAATGAGTGACCTAGAGCTCTCTTCGTTACAAATCAAGGCAGACTTTACGCAGGAAGTCTGGGACGGCATATGGCACCGCTTCGAGTGGACGAAGAGCGCTCTGGAGTTCCTCTATTCTTTGAAGCAAGATGTAGAAAGGAATTCATGGGAAGAGTCGGACATCAAAAGTTTAGACAGCAAAGTCCGAGACCTCGAAGTGGTTGGTCAAGCTTTTCTAGGCCTGACAGTTACGTCTCATTAACGCAGTATGGAGGATGCAATTGCAATGAATGATCGTATGATTATGTTTTACACAAGGCAATGTACTTCTGTCTCATGGAATATTTTGTCATGTACTCAGTTACGCTTCACTAATCAACCATCTGTACTCACTAATAGTGCGCGCACTGTTTACAACTGTAGATCGTCGCCGCCCCTCCGCTACCCTGGCTCATATTGTGCAAGTTTCCAATACTCACATTTTCTTGATGAATGCAATGTTCTGAACATGACTCCTCGACCTTCAGTCCCGTTTAACAACGTCGAACTTCAGCCGGGAGTTGCCTGAAAGACGAATTCGAAGATTTTGCGTCACAACAAGCGTTGAGAATCAATTCTTTGCAATGACTTCCCCTCCTACAGGAACTATGGTAAACCGACCTTGAGGCTGAGCCGTTCCAGCTTTTCTATCGCTTCCTTCATATCCGTCAACGGGCAGACGACCTTTGCGTACACAGCATTTTGCAGCTCGGGGGCACTCATATCGTTATCGCATCCGAAATTGCACTGAAGACAGGTACGGGCAATTAGGTTATATGAGTTGCCGAGAAGGGTTTGTTGTTTGGACAGTCTCCGCACCACGCGTGCTTCGTTGAGATCGAGGCCCGGTTTGTGTTGCATCTGATCCAGCGACTTCCAATGTCCGATTTCCAGGAGGGCGACCCCTAGACCCCATAGCGGTCTATTATATATGCCATATTCTTCATCTTCCGTCGTGGTAGACATGTCTGATATCGAGTCTGCCTTTGCCATGTCTGCACCTGCTCCCATGGTCCTCGTCGGCAGACTTGTTCGAAGCAGAAGGCTTGGTTTCACTGCTGCGGACGGGTTAATTCCAGGTAAGAGCAAGTCGGATGTTCGCCACTCGTCGTGTAGCCATGGGGTTGAGTGGAACTGCAAGACTACCAGAGCAAGCTTGATTGCCCACGACAGCTGGTAATGGAGGGTGAGCTGGTCAACGTTGACAACATGAAATAGGTCTTTCAACGAAGAGGTTTGTTGGATCGAAGAGGTGATCTCTCGCACATGCGGAAGTATGGGGGTGCTTGGGGACACATACAAGACGTGTCTGCATGTGTAGGAGGCACGCAGGTATCCCAAGTCTTTTTGCAAGCCGGACTCTGAGATTGCTGATTTGCACTTTTCTCCTAGAAAGTTACATATATCATGCATAGACGATAGGTTTGGCGGGAAAGAGTCCATCTGTAATTCCTCCGTGATTGTGTTCTCTCCATCACCTTCGTCCGAAAACCTCAGTTTCCTTCTTGTTTTGATTACTATGGGCGAGGATTTATCTCGCGTATCTGGTGTGGTGGCCGTAACCTCACTGAAACGCAGACAAATCTGGACACAATGCTCATTATGACAGCTTTTTCGAATCAGTCTCAAGCATGGAAATAGGCCGCGGCTTCAACGTACCTATCTGTCGTCACGGCGTATGACAAGGCCAATTTCAGTGTCTCGGTATTGATGACTTCCTGTTCCATGCACAGGGCTGCCCAGTGCTGGGTATGGCTGAGCTCCTGACACGTAAACGTGCTTGACAAAGCGCTATAAGCTTCCTTGGCCATCTCATGGGTCTTGCACACCTCTTTGGGTAAGGATCGCGGGGGTGTATCAACGGTGATTTTGCGCTTATGGCTTTGGAACCGCGTGATTTGCGAGTGAAGAGCCACTAAATCCTCATTAGCAGACTGAAACTGCTCCAAGGCTCTCTCTATGTCCTTTTTATTGAATCTCAGTGATATGGTTTGGCGTAAGCGTCGGTAAGAAGACCTGAATGATTCATTGGATTGCGTCTCAGTGCGTATCGGATCAAAGGCGGCGAGCTGCCGTTCCACTTCCGTCTGGGCCTTTTTCATTCTAATGATAGCTTTTGTACACGAGGCATAACTTCTGGAGTGACGATCACCTAA
This sequence comes from Neopestalotiopsis sp. M2102B, assembly GCA_023628315.1. NCBI lineage: Eukaryota > Fungi > Ascomycota > Sordariomycetes > Amphisphaeriales > Sporocadaceae > Neopestalotiopsis > Neopestalotiopsis sp. M2102B. Next base: position 112,221 of record JAMAKW010000104.1, read on the forward strand.
GCAAGCCTCTAAGAGTCCTGTAAGGCTCTCGTCCCGCCAACCGATGTGTTCCGGGTCGTCCACCATTGCAGTAATGGCGCTATGGTCATTGCCACCATGTTCCTTCAATGCTGTTTCTAGAAGAAGTTGACACTCATTCAGGAAACGTGTCTCCTGAATCTCCAATTTCAGGTGAATAGCATTGAGGTTATTGCTACATGATTGAATGAACCGCAAAGTCTCTCTCAGCGTCCTGTAGCCCCGGATGGTCTCCACCAAAATTGGGACGAGACCCAGCGACGCTGAAGCTATCCCTAGAGGCTCTGCCATTGAAGGACCAGGGCTGTCGTATGTCAAGCTGTAGGTGATGTTCCGTCAGGCTCAGCACAAGTGGGAAATGAGGTAGAATATGTACCCTGCCCAGCCTGCTCTCCTAGCCCCCAATATTATTGCCACGAGCGGGGTAAGCTGCAGCCTTCTCTTCACAGGTTTGATAAGAGTACATTGAATGCGCGGGGCGTCCTTGAATTTCAACAATGTATAGTTGCCCCGCTTCATGTATTGAAGCGCCGTAGGTAGTGAGAATGCAACACCATACGACACCTCCAGATACCGACGGGGTGAATAACTCTGGTCAAGCTGAGACTGCGACGGCTTCTATTTGGCGTAAAGATCATTTGACGGATGAGCATTGGTCTGACAGCATGCTGCAGTATTCAGAAACTCGCGAGTGCACCTCCAGGATTATTGGAAATATGACTTTCGCATGCCTGCAGGTCCTTGCTGTCACTGACCGAGCTCTGAAAGATGCTGTTGAGCTCTTGACACAGCGTATATCGCTCACAAGAGCTACACAGGCCCTAATGCTCTGGAGCGAGCGGCATAAAGTTCTTGACGGCGAATTGGACGGGGTTCTCAGCGGGTCTTACAGGCTACAAAGAATTATCGTACGCTCGCTTGAGATGATAGCACGGGAGCTAATTTCCGGTAAGATGAAAAGACAATGACGACTACGCGTTCTAACACAATGTACAGAAATTCACCCGCGACTTCCCATCAATATCAAATCTTCTCTTTCTACGGTGGCCGAGACCTGGTCTGGTGAACTGCGATATTTACTTGATCTTTCAGTGCTTGTGCTGGGCAAAACGAAAAGCCTCGCGGTTTCTAGCGCTACCAGCGATTCCTCATCGGACGACGACGACGGCGATGATGATGATGATGATGACGAAGACCTACAGTCACACCTGAATGACTTGAGCAGCTACATCAAGAGTTTATTGGATTTGGACTCAACCTTATGTACTCCAGCCATCGATGTGGACGCTCAGAAGAGCTTCGAACGGCGGATACCTACACTCACACAGCATCACCACTATTCACTCAGAATTCGAGACCTTTTTCCGCTCGTCGACGATTCTGTAGCAGACTTCCTGGGGCAATCCAATTATCGTCGCTACTGGCAGCTACAAAGAGACAGAGCTGAGCTAGTGGAGACCAACGAAGCCGACCAGCCCACTCGGTCTGGACCAACAATCCTAGTGATCGAGCAGAACTCTCCAAACCAGCCTCGAAGGAATGCAGAGGATAACACGGTGTTCCACGACTCAGGTATTGGTACATCAATACCCACTGGAACTGGATACGCCAAGTCTCATTTATCCTCCAATGTTTCTGCGATGGGAAACGGCAAGGGTAATCTATTCCCTGCACTATCGCGTCAGGCGAAAACGGGAGTTCCGTTCGAATGTATTGCCTGTGGTCGACAGGTTAAGGTCACCAGGTCAAGACTATGGAAGTAAGTTTCCCGTGCAGTATCTTGCATAGCCAATCTACGTGACTAATCCTTCCCAGACAACACCTCATTGATGACCTGAAGCCTTACCTATGTATCCATGAAGACTGCAGCTCAGACACACATCCATACTCCAGCAAGAATGCATGGATTAGTCACATGGAACGCTATCACAAGACATCAGACTTGCTCACAAAATTCGCCTGTCCATTTTGCAACGAGGTCAAGGAGGGGGAGACGAAAGGCATCCTGACGCATATCAGTAAACACCTGGAAGTGATAGCCGCCATCGTCCTTCCACGAGATCAAACTGAGTCTGCAGATGTTGCGGATAGCGAGCCGTCCGAAACCAGCAGTATGGGTGTTTCAAGTGAGGCCCTGCAAGTTCAAATTAGCAATGTTCATTCTAGCATCATGGAAAATTCTCTTTACGATATATTCAAGGGTTTTGGACAAATTGATGACTGTTTAGTCTGTTGCGACAACGATGGCCAGTCCCTTGGTCGTGCTTTGATCCAGTACGTCTGTCTTGACCGTTCCTCCCCTCCCCACTAACGCGCACAATCCCCCTCTCCTATCAGCGCTAACGGCACCAAAGATTCACAGAAGTTGGGGTTTCCAAGCATGCTGTTAAATCCATGAATGGGCGTATACTTCAGGGTTGTCCCATATTCATGGAGACGAGGACGGATTTTACAACCGAAATAGTCCTGTCACAGTCGGAGATCTCAGCTACGGGTGAAATGATCCCTGATAGTGCTCGCTCACTCGTTACTAAAGCTGACAAGGTGGAGTTCATCCTTCTCCATGAACTGGCCGTTGAGAGCCGAACAAGCAACTATTTGCGAGCTAGATTATTCGATGAAACCTTCGAAATCGTGCTCCGTGGGATTGCGGACGCAGTGGACGGCAAGTGGCAGATGAAATCTCAATACTGGCGCAAACTGGACGTCTGGAATTATCAATATATTCCTCAAGCGAATCGTCAGGTGGCTATCGCAAATGGAAGCTTCATGTACGACCGGTTGGGGTTGGACTTGAATGATCCAGCATGGCAACGTCTCCTGACACGCGATGAGAGAGGGAAAGGAGCTGTACCTGGTGCACTTCATGCACTCATGGACGGCGTGAGCCAAGTCAGACTCAACGATATGGTCTACCCACCAGCACAGACGCCTGCTGAACCGCTCTCGGGGTTTCCCCTGACCAACAAGGACATAACTGAAACTAAAGGCAAGGGTAAGGAGAGCCAGAAGCAGCAGGCCAGCGTACTACCGCCGACCAATTACTCCACAACACCTTCCCCGAGGACAAGGGCAAGCTGGGCAGACTTCGCAGGCATGCAGTCGCCAAGCAGGCTACCTGCCACCACAGCAGCCTCCAGTTTCATTCATACTGGCGATTATGTGCCGCATGCTGTGCCCATGGATCATGACCACACGATGAACCAACTCAGAGCTGACGTAGCGGAATACGTGCCGGAAGACGAGGAAGAGATGGAAGAATCTTCCTGGTTTGACCCAACGATGATGATGCCGGCTTCGTCCTCTTATATGGATATGCCCGAAACCACATCTTACATGATGCCAGACTCATCATACTCAATGTCCCTTAACACATCCTATATGACTCCTATGTCAGAAGTCGAGGTGCCCAGCACATCTCATGTATGTACAGTGCCAGGCTGCGAATCCAAGACCTCCTTTAAGCGCAAGGCAGATCTTATGCGGCACTTCGAACAAATCCACCATGCCCCAGAACAAAAGAAACAGTTCTATTGCGATTATTCAAAGTGCGACCGCAGCCAGGACCCATTCGGCCGCATCGACCACTTCCGCCAGCACTATCGCGACTTTCATGGGGAAGATCTCCCACGCAAGAGCGGTGAATCTTCCAAATGGTATGCCGACAAGAAACAGTCCGTATCCAAGCGACACTGGCGGTGTGTCAGGTGCTTAACTAAGGTCAAAATCGAGGACTCTGGCTTCACATGCGATAACTGCGATACGCCTTGCGAGACGCAAAGGCGCCAAATCAGAGGATACACGTGATGAAAGAACGACCTCAACACGCCGAGGACCGCTTCAATGCTAGCCGGGTGTATAGTATTAATAGTCGATCTGTGGGGTATGGGTGAGGGTAAAGTTAGGTGAAGTGATGGTTGGTGGGGCTGCCAGATGTAATTAAGCATGGGACTTCCTTCTGTTGAAATAGGAGCCCAGCCTCCTGCATTTCGGACTTCATGACCCACTATCTCTACCTACATATAGTTTCTACTACATCCATAGCTACGTACAGATACTCAACCAACTAATTAATCACTTCACTTACCATAACCTCGTTCTATCTCAACACCTTCAGGTCGTCTCCGTTCGTTTGGGTGAAAGGCCGGGTGCACAGTGATAGAAATAATGGGTGACAAGCTTGAATTAATGGGTAAAGTCTCTAGCAGGAGCCTTGGAAGAGTGACACAAATACATACACAGGCTACATTTTCATTATCAATGGCTGTCAGCTTTAAGTGAATGCAACCGAAATGAAGCAAACTGTAGTAAATTGCCGGATAGAAAGCGATCACGTCGGGAGCCCAATGAAATTCATCGATCCATAGAGAAAAAGGAGCTCCATCGCTAAACGGGAAGCACCACAGCTGAGTTATTATGGAAGTCATCGGGATTCGCAAAGCTTTTTGCTGTCTGGATGAATTTACACGCAAGTGAACCGCCGTGCCAGAGATCTTATACTCCTGCAGAGTAGACGTCTTGAAAATGCCGCACGTCTTTTGAACGGGCTGTAATGCCGTTTTTGAGCAAGGAGGCCGTCGATTCCGTGCGTTTTCCGACATATCGATGTGTCTAGTAGTAAGAAACACAGATCGCTCGGGGAATCACAGACCTAGGTAATTCATGATTCTCTCGTAGCTGGTAGCACCACCAGAAAGCTGGAAGCATGATTGATTTGATAGGGAGTAAGAGCTGAGATATCAGCTCTCTGATTAAACTTTTTCTTATTTGATTCAAAGTCTAGTCATCCATTTAAGTACTCTGTCTCAGTACTAGTGGAACTTTCCGTGTTTATCTAAATTTCGTGAGCTATTAATGACTCTAGTTCGCCGCCAGCATCCCTGCACCCCTAACTATTATTGCTCATGACAAATGTGGTACGCACATATATCAAAAGCAGTATGTTTGAGTCTAACATCGTGTATCATGATAATATTGCAACGAATGTGAATGATATAGCGTTACCGAGGCCAAGGTCGTGCATTCTCAATCCTGGTGAGGAAAACGCGAAAACGCCCAGTTCAAACGGCAAATACGACCCATTAAATACCAAATCATCTGTTTTGTTACCAGCTCCTACTCGATGAGGCCCCCATTACTTATTCACGCACCCCGACTGTCGTCTCATGACTGACTATCCCATGGGTGCTGGCGGCTGTGCTCGCCATCTATCTGCTCATCATAGTCCTGCGTGAGATGCACGGTTCGTAAGATAGTAGAGCTGTTGTTCACCGGCAGAGACTGCTCATCGTTATGTTGAGATGATGCGGCATTGCCGTCAGAACCGCCCAGCGGTCTGTCCACCGCACCGGGTGGATTGATTCGACGATAGGGGCTATTCTTCAGCTCCCACTCGGACGGTAATGAGCCGGTGCGCGGCTCCGATTTATCTGCCTTTGACGACAGTGAGCTGAGCCATGTCCGTATGATTGTGAATACTGTGGAGAGCCGGAGTCGTGCCGTGGCAACGGCAGAAACCGGCATGCAGAATACCGCGAACCCGAACGTCATCTCACCCGTACCCCAGAGATTGACTATGCACCAATCACGTGTGAGGTTGTTGGACGTCCACATCCAATACGTCCACGGCAGACGCGCCGCGGCCATGGCGACAGCACTGCACTATTAGCACAACCATCGGGATGGCAATTTGGTACGAGTGGGAAAGCGCTTACATGACACCCGTGGCAAAGATGAATGAAACACCGAGGCGCTTTTGTGTAGGTAACTTCAGCTTCCAGATCACCTGATGGGGAAGGTATAGGATGACAAGATCCGTTGCCAGGTTGACTCCACTCATGACCAAATCAAGTTGATCCATCTTGACTTGCGTGCCAGGAATCCAGGGCTTCCAGAATTTTTCGACCGGAGAACAAGAAAAGGTCCACGTAAAAAACATGGCGACAAAAAACAAGGCATTGAAAACCGAAACCAGATGGGCGATCCACCAGAAGTAGTTCCGGGTGCCCGTGGGAACGAAGATGCGCGCCCATTCGAGCAGAATGGCGTTTTTCAAAAAGAGCAGGACTAGAGGGTAGAGGATGGTCGTAATGAAACTCGGCTGTGCCAATAGTCAGTGATGCCAACCTTCAGCTATTTGATGGTGAGCGCAAGCCTTCACATACGTAGAGAAATTTGGTTGCGTCTTTTAGTCTGTAATTCCATATGTCCACCAAATAGCCGGCGGTCTGGCAGGTATCGTAAATGGACCATACAAAACCGCAATACAAACCCTACACGTGTCAGGTTTTGACAATAGCATTCTTGAGTGCAGCCTTTCACTTACAAATGCCACCAAGGCCAAGACTAAGACATGTCAACATTCCGAGGTCATGCTAAGGAATATGGGAAGCAGTGCATACCATCGGGGAGACGGACATCTTTGAGGCAAAAAATCTTCGCATAGGCTCGCAACAGCACCAGCACTGTGGTAATGGCCAAACCAATGCTGACTATAATGTAAGTGCCCACGGTCATATTTGGTGGGCTGTCGTAGTTGGCTGCGATACCGTCGGGCGCTTGTTCCCATGACCCGTTCATCAAAGCGTCATTGTCGGAGCTTGACATGATTGCAGTGTTCTCGCAATGATGGAGACAGAGAGAATTAAGGTAGAGAAAGCACATGCGCTATTGTACTTGCAGGTAATATATGGACAGAACATCGCGCAAAACAAACCTATAGCGGAGTGTTGATTGTTTCGGGAGGAGCCAGTGGAAAGCAAAAGAGGAGGGAAAAACTGGATACCCTACTAGTTTGCTCAGTTAGAACACCCATATGCCCAAATCATGACACAGCACTCGAGAGGAGTTGGTGGTCAGCAAGTGATCGAATGAGGTAAAATAGACGAATATCGCTGCAGCGCATACATCAATGCATCCATTTTGGGGACGTATCCACCACCCGCAGGGAAGGGATCAGCACGCAAGGCTCTGAGTTCGGGGCATCAAGAATATGTATTAGGAAGCCAAGGCTTATGATGTAAATGTGAGCGCAAAAAGAATCACGCAGTACCTAGTTTTCACAGGGCTCTGATCAGCTGCAAAACCTCATATGGACGCGTACATGAGACATGCGTATGCTCATGTATTGTGCACCTCTCTTGCCACAGTAGATAATACGGCTGCCACGTCGCCGACCAACGCAGTAACCCGCCGATCCAGCCTCGACTTCGAACCCGCTGTGTTCCCAACGCGCTGCAGCCCATGAGGTTCCGCTCCGGGAGGATGCCCGATGTTTTGGAACAACATCAAAGATCCCGATCAATTGGGACTGAATACTATCATGGTTACTAATCTAGGAACGATTTGTAAATCGGGACTTGTGGTTTCTCGAAGGCCACTCCTCTTCCTTACGTTTAATGCAGGGAACCCAGAATGAAGGGCCGTATCGCACTAACGTAAAACATGCCCGCCCCACTACCAGCAGCCGGATCACCCGCTTGATGGTGATCAACAATATGGCCCAGGCCCCAGTCCATAACTGCAAGACCATGAACATTGTATACCTAGAACCGAGGTTTCGCCAACTCGTGGCCTCAGTCAAAATGACAACTGGGCATAATGTTGTGTCGAATGTCATGTTCAGAACTTCATGGTCTCACAATCGTTTAGCATTCATCCTAGCATGACTTCACCAGCAATCCAAATTAGCGTCATTGTATAATCGGACCCCGGATTGACGGCTGGACAGGCCAATGGGATGACGGAAACTAGGTCAGCCATGGTTATGACTGTATACAGCGCTGATCATTCGCTGTGTTCAAGGTGAGTAAAGATGACTTCGCATATGGCTAGGTGTGAGGGCAAGTTCGTGTGCACATGCCTTACATGTATGGATCCGTGTGGCTGGCCTCATGCACAGCAGTCACCCCGACCATGTTCAATTGTCATACTGAAAATTGTCGAATATATGCTCAATTTTATTCATATGATGGTTCATACGTACGACCATAGGCGCTAGAATACTCGGCATCCCGTCCGCTCTGCCCTAGATTAGATAAGCTGACGACCGCAAGGTTTCCTGTTGGCCGCCCGGTCAACTCAAATTGCTCCTTGCCGCCACCTCGACATTACGCGCTAGGCGGGACCCGCTTTTTACCTGCGCACCTTTACCTCTCTCTACCTTCGAAACACCAACAGCCGTTCCGTCCGTCATCCCATTATAAAAAAGATTTTAAAAGTAAATCGGATATTATATAATGATTGTTGATTGACTGACTGACTGACTGACTCTCTTATCGGGCATCTCAGTTAGACACAGGCCAAAAAAAAAAAAAAAATCCCATCTCCAGGAATCGAACCCGGGTCTCCTCCCCCCGAAGGGCCAGTTCCGCGCAGTACGCTTTTCTGGTGACTACAGACGTGCTGCTACTGCACCAAGACAGGTAATTGTTACCAAATCACTACTTTTTTTGAATTCATCAAATAAAATTTCCAGCTCATTCTGGGTAGGAGATGCCCGGGGGAACCACCTTATCGTTCCTCCGCTCCCTGACATCTGGTTCCAGCCTGAATACAACGGGAAAGTTCTGGATAGTCTGACAACTAAGTATCGCAGCAATGTAGACTTGTTTTTGTTCGAGTCAGTACGTCGTGTTTGATGTTCTGTATTATCTTGATTATTGTCTGACCAGAATGATGGCTGATGCAGCAAGATTTCTGGTTCTGAAATTCTGTCATAATGGACGTCCATTAATTTACAGGGCTTGATATCCAACTATCCGTATTCCCGTGCAGGAAGTTGTGCGGAGCGTGTTCCTAAGCCTTGCTGCTCCCCTCGACCTAGAGGCGTGGAGCTTGGGTCGGTGATTGCCGGAGTTTTCGGTACCCATACCGCATCGGTTACAAAGTGAGTTATGCCAATGACCTTAGTTAAAGTCAATTTCTTCACGTTTCTGCGGATTTCTGCCAGAAAGTGAATGCGGAATCACCACGGTGTATTGTAGCAGCGACCTTAATTTTGTGTCACAGAAGGTTGTTTCGTTGCATCTGAAATGAATCTATTCAAGCATATCATGAAATCCCCAGAGATAGCAGACACTCACGATAATAACTTAAGGGTTCCGCATGGTCCATCGCCGAGAACTGTTGTAGTATGGTCTTGCATGCGAGGTTTCCAGTCCAGGAATGATAGCATATACTGAAGCAGTTGCAATCATGTTTTGGAGAAGTCACGTTTGCCGCTCTCTGGGTATCTTGGGGTAAGGCAAACCGGCCATTTCGGGCTTTCAAAATACGAAAGTTTAGGTAGTGCATCATCATCTTATAAGCAATTTACTAATTCTGCCAAAACAGATGTCTATAAAATTCTTAGTCAGATTATAGTGAATTGACCTCTTCGTATTTCCGAGCTCCGTCGCGGGTTACGCGACAACGGTCATTATGGTCTGTATTGCGCGCCGAGATTGAGAGGGTCTATAAATGTTCCAAAACTCCGTCACCTACGACCACCAGAAGAAGGCCATCGCAATCAAATCACAACTGCACGCGACATCAAAGCCACATCAAGATTCAACATATTTTTGAAGTCAGATTTGCCCCCACCAGAGATACCAGGGCCTTTGCTGACTTGGACCAAAGCTATACTTACTAAACAGTTCCAGACTGCATCTGTGACAATGGCGCCCTTTGACCGTCCTCTCAACTTCCATGTTCAATCTGCTGTGGACAAAACTCAGACATTCCCACATCACGACTCCATCACACAATTGTGGGAGTTGAGGTGGCGAGACCTCTGCCGCAAAGCCGAATACCCTTTTGGCGAGGCCGCTATTGAAGATTTCGAACCCATTTTCGCCTCCCTGATTGCCAACTTCCACAATGACGCTACAGCTCTAGTCGACAACCCGGACGGGTACGCCACACCATTTCTGCCCGTGGCTGCGGCCCTGGTCCGTGAGGCCGAAGAGTGCGAGAAGAACAAAGACACAAACTGGGCCCGCGACCTCTTCCTCCGTGCTGCGGCTGTCTACCGCATCGCCCGTTTCCCCGTCAACCGCTCGCCACGGGGACAAGAAGCTTGGGACCTCGGTCGCGCCGCCTACTTGCGCGGAGGCGCGTACCTTGACCCTCCTGTACGCGAAGTCGCCATTCAATTTTCGCACGCCAAGGCTGGTGTAGATGAGGCTGATCGGCCTATCCTCGCCAATCTACGCATTCCGTCATCGTCATCGTCTTCACCACAACAAAAGCCACCAAACGGTTGGCCCGTTCTACTCCTCATCTCTGGGTTGGACTCGTACCGCAGCGACAGCACGACCCGTATCACCGCTCACCTGGCCACTGGCCTCGCCGTCCTCAATGTCGACATTCCGGGAACAGCGGACTCGCCGGCCGCGGCGGGCGATCCCTCGGCATCGGACCGGCTTTTCTCGTCCGTGTTGGACTGGATTGCCACAACGGGCAGGGACGAGTTCCAACTCGATCCAGCCCGCGTCGTGGCCCGTGGATGTAGCACGGGTGGATATCACGCGCTGCGCCTCGCGCATACGCACGCCGATCGCCTGCTGGCGGTGATCTGTCACGGCGGGGCCTGTCACTACATGTTTGAGCCAGACTGGATCTGGGCTCAGGATCACATGGAATACCCTTTTGGACTGGCCGAGGCGTTGGCGTGGAAATTTGGGTTTCGACGGCGGGTAGAAAGGAACACAAGTAACGATGAAACCATCAGCTTTAGCGAGGAGCCCGACGTTGAGGCATACGCGCGAGAAGCCGGGAACCGGTTCAGCCTCGAAACAGGCCAAGATGCCGGCATGCTCGACAGGCGCAGTTGCAGGCTGCTCATCGTCAATGGCCTCGAGGATTCAGTTTTTCCAATCGAGGACAGCTGGCTTGTCGCAAGCCGCGGTCGACCAAAGGAGGTACGGTTGTTGGAGAATCGGCGACATATGGGAAATCCTGGAGGAGATGAAATCGCTGTTGAGTGGGCCAGCGAGGTTGTGAGGCAGGCAGACTGACGGTTTATAAAGGCCTCTCACCGCGAGTAATGTATCTATACCTAGGTATCTTTTGAGGACCGTGGATCACTCACAGCACAGCGGTTTCGACGTAAAAATGTATTTCAACATCTTGACGTAAGAATACACGGTCAAACACATAAGTAGATTCTGCAGCAATTGTATTTCTTTCATGATCATTGGCTGACATATGTGACGTCCATAGTTTCTATCTGCAAACACTTTTGCGTGTGGGATGACTGTTGGAATCCTCTAGCGCGCTATGGAATCAATTTTGCAATGCTGTATGCAAATTCAAGTGTTATTTTATGATTACCTATTTATTTGTTACGTGACGTAGTATGACCCACCGCAGATCACCTGCTTGGGTATATTAGATAGCTCTTTAGCACATTTCTTTTGTAGCTCTAGAGGATTAACTCAATTTACTTTCGTTGCGTTTACGATCACTTCATTCCCCTTCGTTATTGGCTCAGGTAAGATTATTTGATACTAAATGTTGTGACTTATATTCTTGTGACACCAAAATAGTAGTGCTGCGTTTGCATATACAGGTAGAAATTCCACTCACCTCAATAGCAATGGAAAGAATGCAGATGTTAAATGAACAAAGGATATGGTTTGAGAAAAGCATCCAAATCTTAACAAACAAACACCAGTGGTGTAATGGTAGCATTGCAACACTGAGAGTGTAGGGTGATGGTCCAAGGCCCCCTCAGGCATTAACCAGACCCGGGCTTGCCGGGGCGCTCCCCGGGCTGAGACATCCACTGAGCCGCGTGCAGTTCCTGACCCCTACATCTCACTATCAATGTTGTAAGGTGTAGGTTCGAATCCTACCTGGTACTCTTTTTTTTTCTCACTTTCACCCACTTGTGAAGGCTGTGAAGGCCATAGGCGGTTGGATAAGCGTTGGAATAAATACAACCATATTCTCAATACATAAGATATATTTCCAGAAAATACAGCACGAAAAGAGTTTTTGTAATATTATACTCAATTCTCCTCCTAAAGTGTGCAGACACATCTTGTTTGGTATTCCCTACTAGGTGACGAAGGTCTATTTTATCATGACCGATAAGGTTTGTGTTCAGAAAGGAGCCTTCGGGACCCCGATGCTATAGACAGGGTGAAACGAATCTTTTGATTGCACTATGCAGTGTAATCAGTGGGTAAGAAGAAAATACGGACATGTTTTCATCATTCTATTCATATTTAAATTTCGTTGTTTTACACGAGACTTCTGTCATGTGATTCGGCACCTTCTAATGGGCATAAGCTAGTCCGCAGTGAAAAGGGAAAGACAAAATCCTTACCCGAGGCGCTGGAATAATCCGAAACGAATGAAATTAATTGACCTTGACCTTAACCTACCTAGTGGTCAGTACCTGTTACCCACAATTTGACGCAAACAACACTTTGGCCCAATTCTCGCCTGCCAGGTCTAGAGATCTAGATGTGAGCGCGTGGGCCCATCCGCGCAATCTATCTTCCGGCAAGGAATTCTCCAAGAGCAAAGACAGCAGGCGCTCTTGCTTCATGAAATTCCATCAGGCTCGAAGGCATCCTCATCGTGCCGTTCGTCAAACGTCAAGCCTCCTCTGACACCTCTTCGTCCATGCCAACCCAACAAAGAACAACTAAGTAACTCCCCAGTTATTGCATCGTCCACGCAACAGCAATAACGCACGGCTTTCCAGAATACAGGTAATGCTTCTTCGCATGATTCAAATTTATGTGATGAAGGCTAATTTGATGATTTGCAGGGCGGTGGTATCGATATGGATGCCGTTGAGGAGTTATTCGAGGCCCTACCCGACCCGGATTGCGACCACAGAACTATTACACAATATGGCGACATCGACATGCGTTGCTATGCCACCGCCATCGACAACTTCTTGAAGTCTGATTCAGAAGATCCGGATTATCAATTTCTTCTCTCGGCGGCTAAAATATTCTTTACCAACCCCTGCGGCAACTTGATATTCCAGCAGCACATCGGTAAGCTAGCGCTGTCCAAAGCAGCCCCATACTCCGTCGTGTCTCAGAAAGACCGACAGCTCCAGTACTATCGCTGGATCGCTCAAGGCAGAAAAGACGAAGACTGTCCCCTAAGCCGTCAACTCGGGACCCCGGTTCAGCGCGCAAAGCATGGCGATGTTGACCAGCGAGCGTTGTTTCCGTTCCAGGCCCGGGCGCGACCACACCGAGCCCCAGCAGGCCTCGGTCACGAGTTCTCGCATGGGCCGCGCAAGATCCGAGGAACCGCCCTCGAGGGCGGCGTTGACATAGGCATAGATGCCCCGGAAATACGGCCCCAGACCGATACAGCAACACACGCATACCTCACCGATGAGTCCTCCAAGGCTTGTTCTAATTGTGGCAAAGGGCCTGATCACTTGACCTGGTGCAGCGCGTGTCCTGTCCAGGTCCCTAACCGTATGATAACATGCACCTTATACTGCGACAAGCAGTGCCAGGAGCAGCATTAGCCGACCCACAAGAAGTTATGCGCAGCCCGCAAGAAGCTTTGGAGAGCTGTGCAATTGATTCAAGCGCTCTATAACGTCCGTCACCCACTTTTGGCCACCCCCCATATTTAGCCACCCTAATTTAGATTTGCTTATATTTTAATTATAAACTTTAATTAATTTTTATTTTAATTTTGCTATTATAATAATGCATTTTTTAAAATTATTGGGGTTTTTAAAATTGCTAGATTTATTAGAATTATCGTTAATTTCGCTAACCTCGATTTAAATCCTTTAAATAGCTTTAATATCGGCAAATTTCGAATTTAAGCTTATTTTAACTTTTTTACGCTTTTTAGCCTTATTAGTATTAATTTATATTTATAATACCTCGATTTTTCGATAAATAATTATTAATTCGTAAGCTTTCCCGTTAAAGCCTTTTTAAATTTTTCGAAATAATAAACGCTATATAAAAATATCGATATCGAGCTTATTAAATAAGCTAAATTAATTACGAAGCTTATCCTTTTTTCGAAAAATCGATTATATTATTATTAATATATTTATTATTTATTTTTTATTTTTTTAATTATCGAAATCCTTTTTATAACCTTTTTTAGCTTATTTAATAAATATTTTCGAATTTTTAAATAATAAAAGGCTTATTAAAGGCTTAGCTATATTTATAATTTATAATTTAATTTATTTCTAGCTATTAATAATATTTTTTTTTATTAAGGCTATTTTTAAAGCTTTATTATAATATATTAAAATTTTTTTTTTATTTATAATAATATTATTATTTTATTAATTAAGGTTTTTAAACTCCTTTTTATATATTATTTTAAAAAAACCGAAAATTAATTAATTAAAAAATTAAAAAATATACGATATATAAAACGGTAAAAATATTAAATATATTTTATTTTTAAAATATATATATATAAATTCCGTAATTTCGTAGCTTTTATAGCTATTTAATATAAATAATTTAGCTTTTTAAAAATCGGCTAGCTAGGTAAAAAAAATAAAAACTTTTTTTAATTATTCGATAATTATAGGATTTAAAATTTATTTATTTTTTAATACCGTAAATTTTTAAAAACGGAATAAGGTTAAATTTAAAAGAAATTATTATTATTAAATATTTTTCTTTTTATATATTATAAATAAAAATAGCTTATTATTAATTACGGAAATATATTCTGTTGCACGGATGTTATACAGCATCGGATAGTGCATAAAAATAGCGTTATAACGCATATCATATCGTTATAATAGCTATAAAGGCTATAAAGATATCGGTTATTAACGATATCTTTAACGTGCGGTAAAACCCCACTAAGTGGTGGCCATTGCGGTGGCAACACTATAGGGTAGCCCCACCCAAATACCTTCTATGGTATTCCACCACTTTCCTTGATTATAAATCAACCATATTATTAATTAACTTGATTACAAATCAACTTAATTAATAATATATTCCAGAATATTCTTATTAGTTGATTTTATGGGTATAAAAGGGAGTTGTTTTAGTTATAATTAGTTTACTTTCTTTCTCTCCTTAAGCTTCAATACAACCACGTTTTTCAGCCTATACCAGACGATTCTACGAATCTATAGTTGAACGCTTCCCTGTGCCTAAGGTATATAATTAACTAATCAGACCTTAGAACAGGTTATGAGCCCGGTCCGGTATAATACCATACCTAGATACCGGATTTTATAATTAAAAACTATAAACCACGCCCGAAACGGTTAACCTTACCCGTTACAGCCATATAACGGCTAAAAGGTTTACTTTTAAGTTTCGGAAACGCGTTATAGTGGCCGATTATAGGCAGTATATTGCATTATACTGCATTATAGGCTGTATACCTTAATAAAAGGTATAAATCGAAAATTATAGCCGCTCTCCCGAACGAGCTATAAGTCACTTAGTGTAGATTTCGGAATTCCGCTATAGTGGCCGATTGCTGCATTAGGAAAGCAGCGTTACCCGTTTTACGGATTATTTATACGATACTTTATCGTATACTTAAAGGTCTTTACCTTTATTTCGACGAATCTTTTACCGTTTTTAACGATTTATATATCGTTATAACGGGAAAATTCAGGCAAAATGGATGGCACTATACGTGCCTTATCCGGTTGCCAAATACCGGAGAAATAGAAACTCTCTGGTTCGGATAACTGGAATACGTGGAAATCCACTATACAGTTATATATAAAGCTGCTAGGTATAGACGGTTTTTTCGAAAAACCTGAAACGTATATCGGTATAACCGAAATACAAAAAGCCCAAGCGTTGCTTCT
>JAMAKW010000105.1:0-16511 GCA_023628315.1 Neopestalotiopsis sp. M2102B
CGAATCTGCTCGTTAGCTACTCACCAGCCAGCCCATAGCTTCGCGCAACAGCTTCTGGTCCCATCTTGTCCTGGGTTAGCGTTTGCTCTTTATAGAGAGACTCTTGGGAAGGGCTGCGTGTCTTCTTCTGTGGGCAGACAGAGAAGCAGATACGCTGCCATCCGTGGAGTTCGGGCAACTAGTACTGCAACTGATATTCTTGGTAGTTGGTTCAAACGGCCTGCACACTTGTTTTCGCCTCTCCATCTAGAAGCCTTCATGTCAAGAGCATATGTGTTTACTGTCCATAGCTACAAAGACAACCTAGGTCTTAGAGTGTCAAAAGTAAACTGTTGTGTGTGTATATACAGGGAGACCACAAAAAAAACGCCGATTTGCTAGGAATTGAGGAACTGCCAATCCCGTCCATGCTTGAAAAATATGCTGTCCCCGTGTCCCTTTACCATCAATTGCTTGCCATGATGCCCGGTCTCGTCCTGATTAGTCTATGTATTAAAGTGTGGAAAACTGGCTAGTTCTACCATCTAGGGTGGTACAAAATGACAATGTCCCATAGCTGTTGGCATTGTTGTATCTCATCCAAAGTTGTCTTTTCAATAGAAGAAAGCTTCGAGACAACTCCGAGGGCGGAACGCATCGTGTTATACGCGCGTACCGCACGCAGCACTTAGTCGACTCCAGCATATAGATCGACTACAATGTTGACTGCTGCCACCAAAATCTCCGCTGCAATGAGCACGATGACTGCAAGAGGAGTTAGTATTCGAGTAGTGACTGGGCAGAATACCATAGAACGAAGAGAACAGGGTTATACTGACCGATCCACTCCAACTTTTCTCCATGGCCATGACTTAGCTGGTCCTTGAGCACGGCCAGGAGATCCGCAATGACATCCAGTCGTTCAGTGAGGAGCCCGACTCTTTGATCCATCTCCAGGTAGGATCGTACGGCCTGGTATACTGGCTCCAACGCAGGTTCAACCCAGAACAGTTCGGGCGTGTCGAGTACAGAGCCATTCAGATGAATGTTGATCCGCAATATGAATAGTTCACCAATCTGCATGTTGATCTGATTACGAGTAAGTGCAATTTTTCCAGTGAGCGCAATTTGTGTTGGGATATCTTTGCAGGTGTCAATGGTGCTAGCAATGAGCTCTTCAAACAAGGAAGTCTGTTGTCGTATTAGTATGATGACAGGTCAGACGGAAAATTTGATCTGTACACACCTTGACGCTTTGTGCCAATGCATGACTGATAGCCAACTTGATCATGTAGTTGTTCTTGTCTCTAAGCGTGATGAAGTCGTTGTATATCCGTGCTTGGTATTCTTGCGTGTAGTAAAAGTTGAAGCATTCAGTCTCGACATCGTCAATGTCCAGTTTCTCAAGCTCAAACTTGGCAATATCCTTGAGGAATCTCTGCTCGTGTGCGAGAGACATTCCCCATATCACCACGACACCGTACTCAAAAAGGAATACTTCTGGGACATGGACCGTAGTGTCAAAGTCGGCCTGATGGTGATCGCCCGACGGATCGTGTGTCTCCTCGTGGTGTGATGGATAGGAGAGATTGCTATGCGAGTCCCGGCCACTGTTGAAGGAGTCATCGATTCCCGGGGTAGTGGTGTCATCATTGACATCAATCAACTGGCCTGTTGAATGCCGCCTCTCGTAGCTTTGCATCGGTCGGTTTCCGGATTCTTGCTGTGCTTGTCTTTCCCTCTGCTCCTGCTCCTCACGTTCCCTCCTGATCCGCTCATCTACTGCCTCGGCCCGTTCGGCGCCTTTCCCAGTACTGTAGTTGTATGGAGTGTATATGCATTCGTCAATAAGCTTTGGATTGGCGCCCCGAGTCTTTCCACGGCCTTTCAAGAATCGCAGGAGCGCTTCCATTTGATAGTTATTAGCCGTACAGTATGCTGTTACTCTGGGCAGTCGGTCTCGGTCAGCCTTGCCAAGGCGCGCAGCGTCCCTTCTCGCGACCGGGTCCTGGATTCTGGTGTACTGGCTATAGACATCCCTGCCGCTTTCTTCATCCGTGACAGTCTCGCCGAGATCAGGATTTGGCAAAAGTTTGAGCTTTTGTGCAGTTTTACTTGATCTCTGAGGTCCCAGTTTCGGTATAGGACCAAGCGGGGCAGGTAGTGTCGTGAAAGTACCACCATGAGAATTGCGGCGCCGTAAACGGTTGGTCATGGCTGATATGGTGGAATGATGCGCGGCAGGTCCTGGAGGATTTGGTATCGATCCCGTCGTCCTCACTGGAGTTAAGGCATTTACCGGCTGAATTGTGCCGAGCACACTGCCTGGCGAAGAGCTCAAAGAAGCGGGCTCGGGAAAGTATGTGCTCGACACGGGGTTTGGGTTGAAGGTGACTGAGCGAGCAGCCCTCGGCCGGTCGGTTTCGTGCAGTAGTGGTGTTCTCTCAGGATTCGAGTCCATTGCCGTCGAGGACGATGAAGCACTCGGCGAAGCCATTTCCAAAAGCTAAGCCTTTGCTGCAGCCGCGCGTGTTGATGCCCAGTTTTGCAAGAAGACGGTCGAAGCTTCGAGGCACTGGCAGCTAGAGCCGATGCGTGGTTATGATGGTACGACGAGCACCGTCGCGTTCGTCAGCAGCATACAAACAATGGTATATCCTCCGATAAAACAAAAGATTGCGACTGGCGGGCAAGTCGACGTGTTTCTCAAGCTTGAGGCGCGCGCTGGTTTCCGAAATGTTATGATATTTGTTGTGCTCCCTCCTTCTGATGACGTCTAAACTGAGCTTGGAAATTTTGGGTAGATCGCCTAACGGCACGCTGGCATCCCTGCACCTGCACTCACTGCGCTGTTTTTGCGGGGAAAACTCCTGACGCTATTGCATTCTAAGGCAAGGCAGTCATACAATACAAGATAGATCAGGTAGATAGATATAATTATTAATTATCGAAAGTACCCGACCATTTGATAAAGCTTGGTGAACTCCCTTCACCCGTCTTTGGCTTCATGGTTGCGATATAGCAGAGACTTTGCTTCTTGTGTGTAGTGCGTCAATACCAAAGTTTCTTCTGCATGTGAAGGTACATATTACACAAGTAGGTACGTAGTCTCCATAGGAGACTTTGCTCCGTACACCTCAAAGCTACGAATTACCAACAACCAATGCAGTTGGACCTTGGTAGCGAGAAAAAAAAACAAGTATATTAGTTCGCGGTCAATTACCATCAATTCTTAAAACATAGTTACAAGTATAAAGATACGGCTCTACAAATCCAGCAATTTGGATTCTATCTCAAATCCATTCTCGTTCAGACGATCAATATACCCTTGGCCTAGACTGGCTGGCGTGTAGACTCCTCCAGTCAATCCAACGTCTTCTTGCAGCAAGGTAGCGGCTGCCTGTGCAATTAATGTCGCGGTGACTGATATCATTATTAGTGGAAGCAGTGGAACTCATTCGGCAAGCACACTTACGATAATACATAGATCCACGGTATCTCGCCTTGACAAAGGCTTGCTTACGGCTGTTGGGCAGGTCTGGGTGGGCGATACCTCTGAGCTCCACATACTCCTTTGCACTATCCTCTCTGCTGGGTCCCTCGCCCGGCTGGAAGACAAATCTGCGGACAAGAGCTCGGAGAGGAGGAACAAACATGAGCAGCGCTCCGGCGACCATGGCGCCATAGTGCATGGCCATGCCAGTAGCAAAGTTTCTGGCCTTCATGAGTTCCTGGTAGGAAAAGTTGGGACCGTAGAACTCGTCTTTACGACTCGGCTCCTGCTGGAATACACCCCAAGTACGCTGGACAATCGGAGCATTCGTTACAGCGGTAATCGAAGTGCTAAGCAACCCAAGATTGGGAACTTGGTACAGACCAGTGAGTCTGGAGAAGACCGAGGGGCTAGGAGTACCGCGTGGGTGAGGAACTGGAGACAAGGCATACGGCTTGATTGCGTCTGCAAATTCTCGGGCGCTAAAGCAATCGAAGATACCAAGTGCAGTGGCCAATGTGCCCCCAGAAGGTGCAGAGCTGTCGTCGTCAATCCAGAGCTCCAGCTTGACGTTTTTGAGAAAGGACATACTTGAGCTCGTGCAGTTCCACCACCACATCAGCCGTTGGAGCAGACAGCTGAGAACGTATAGTCCGACACAGCTCCCAGGCCAGTACGTCGGACGGCGCAGACTCGAATCCACCTTGCGGAATGATTATTGCGCCTGTGTCCTTGGCCTGCGACTCGTATTTCTTGATCATCTTCAAAGTCCATGGCGCTTCGCCAGTGCAGTCGATATAGTGTGTGCCTGCTTCTGCACATGCTTTGAAGGCGTGCTCTCCATATTGTGCGTAGGGCCCAACAGTGGTGATCAGCACAAAGGTCTTTTTGGCCAGCGCCAACAGATCATCGTCGTTGAGGCTGCAGATTTCGATTTCTGAAGCGCATAGTTAGTATCCCTCATCATAATGGTGATCAGACACGGTCACCCACTGGGCTGGATTCTGTCGGCATTGATGGTTTCGCATTCTGCCGCAACTTTTTGCAACTTCTCTGCTGATCGACCAGCAACTGCCCATTTAATGTCTGTTGGAAAACGAGCTGCGATATGCTCAGCCGTCATCAGACCAGTATACCCTGATAGACTCTATTAGACTTCTGCCAAGGCTAGGAACACCTAGGTGGTGGAGCTGACCGGTGGCACCAAACACGACAACGTCATATTGACGCCCGTGCTGCTTTGTAGGCATGCTGAAATTCGCAGTCAATGTGTTAAGATACTATGAGATTTGGCCCTGAGGCGTGGTGACGTTCTGTTGAAGATTGCTGAAAGATTGACTGCTTGTGCTGTCTCCACTATAGAGGCTGTATCAACTTGAGTCCTTATGGCTGGCTCACAATACACGTCAAAAGTCTTCCAAGATAGTTAGTTGTCTACAATGGTGGTATGCGCAAAGAACGTCTCTTTCAGGGTCACAAGGAGGAATTCTAGAGAATGGTCAAGGTTTCAGCGGAATACATGTAGCCGATCCCCGAGCATTTGCGGACGGTTTTGCGGCTTGCTCAGAACGGAAGTATATGCGACATTGCCTCGGCACCTCCAAAACCGGTGCTCCAGAGTATTCAACCACATTCAATAGTGTCAATCCGAGCTTCAACATGCGGGACTTTGAAACGTTCCCATTTGATCTATTCAGCGGCTGATGTTGAGTTTGCAAAAGCAAAACATGAAAAGTCTTCATGTACTGGAATTGTGGAGAGAGGCAGATCTGTTTCGTCACCTCTAGATTGCAGTACTAGAATCACAAGTCCTCACATGTCATCAACTACAGTATAAGCAAAAGCCGAGCCAGATGCTAGTTGGTGCTTCCGTATTGGCAAGTCTAGCTGAAAAAGGCTGCAAAAATTGTCGCAGTGCATTTCAGATCTTTGTCATCTCGCCTCACAATGTTTGATTCTACCAATCGCAAATGCTATTTCTCTGTCAGTACTGTATTGATAGCAATTGACGCACAATATGGTTATTGCCTGTTGCAAGGGACGTCATATTATCTAGATAGATGATTGAGTCTGACAGCTGGCAAGAGCTGTTGCGACTGAAATCACACGGAATGCTTGTCGAAAAAAATACTGCTCCATTTGTGGCTCTGCCTTTCCTGGCTTGCCTGGGTACACATCGGACTGCCCCTCAAATATAGGCCCACCCAAAGTGCTAGCGCGGGGCTTGACGTCTGGTCTCGATCGGACCTGCCTGCAACCAAATACTTCTCGGAGACTGGTCAATCTGTTGATCCGCTTTTCCCACACGCAACCCTAGGAGCACCACTCCAATTTTTGCCAGCCCGACAAAATTCCACGAAGTGACACGGAAATTTCAGTGAAGCGTCAGTCCGCACAACTCGGTCATCTACAACCCACGACACAACACCGAACAAAACAGCCAAGATGACCAAGCGCACCAAGAAGGTCGGCGTGACCGGTAAATACGGTACCAGGTGTGTAGCCACGATATTTCTGACTCTCGAACAACCCGCCCGATAAATCACGAACGAATTGCGCCCAAATCCGCTTCTCTTCACGATTTTCCGCCATCACGAACTCACCTCAAGACCCCCCACTTCGATATAACGCGACATACATCAGATTCTAGTAGAGCGGAAATGCTGACGGGATTTTTATTACTACAGATATGGTGCTTCCCTGCGTAAGCAGGTGAAGAAGATGGAAATCACCCAGCACGCCAAGTACACCTGCACCTTCTGCGGAAAGGTCAACGTCAAGCGCCACTCCGTCGGTATCTGGAACTGCAGATCTTGCCGCAAGACTGTTGCCGGTGGTGCCTACACCGTCTCGTACGTGGAATCGCTCATGGGCATCTTGCGTCTGGATTTAAGGACGATTTGCCAGACCAGGGAGGAGTACGACACATGCTAACACTCGTGCTTAGGACCCCCGCTGCCGTTGCCATGCGATCAACGCTGCGTCGTCTGAGAGAGATTGCTGAGGTTTAAAGACCTAACAGCGGTTGAGTGGGAATGGTTTCTGCATTTGGCTTCGGTGTTGTACAGGGAAAATCGGATTTCTTACGCATACCATTCTAAGGTTGACACCGTACGGATCGGTTCTCGACCTCCGTTTCTAGAGAGAGACGCAATGGACCAGCAATGACAAAGACATGACCAAAAGATCTCAGATCCCAGATTCCAGATCCCGACCACAGTTTGCACTGTTGATTGCAATGCAACGCTGAACTCCATTTCAGAGTACGGCCCGGGCATTTGCAGTGTGCTACATGTGAGATGTATCGTATGAAACAGTGAGAGATACTTACCGAAGGTCTTTCTACCACTCCATACTCTCCCAAGAGACCAACACCGAGAACATTTCCATTTCTCGCCAGTGGAACTGCGAGTGGCCAACAGAACCCCATGCTTCGATCTTGGTGCACTGGTATCTACAATGGAACAGGCCGGCTCAATAAAATTCGCATTTGCTCTCAGATCATCCAACAATCTTTCGGCGTTAGTGTCAACAATGCTGCGTAGTTGTGCAATAAACCCCGATGCGAGCGCTGGGGGGGCATCTTTCGGCCGCTCATCGCTCTACGATAGGAAGAATGAAAATATCTCCTCAGTGTGTTTGTCGAAACTGTGTAGGTATATCAATTCTTTCGATTGTGGATATGTAATTGTCGATGTAATAGTGAGCCACTGAAACCCGTGCAACTGCCGCTGCCCTGTTTCAGAGACGTCGCTGCGGCTGGCACATTTGTTGAGTTGATATGCCGTGCTAACCCCCTTCATGCTCAGTTTGCAGTGTCTGGTTGTGCTTGGCGAAACGAATGCCTCCCTGCAAGGGCGCCGTATATCGTAAAGATGCATGTTGGGATTGACATTGCACCATCTCACAATTCTTAGGTATCATTTGTCCAACTCGGAACACGAACTTTTTTTTTTGTGAAATTTGGCATACCCGCTGTAAACCGCGACAAGGGAAGTTAAGGGCGAGCTTAAAAGTTGTGAGTGAGAATGGCGGCTGACTTGTGGGGACGGGTTGGCCGTCTGTCAAAGGAAGTAGGCAATAGGTAATTCGGCATTCCTTGTGCAAGTAAGCGTACGTGTATTACTCCAGCAAGAGCACAGCCGAACAGAGCATTGCAACATGTGGACGTTCGTTCTCTTTTGGAGAGATTTGGAGACTGTGTCTGTTCTCGATCTACACATGTACGATTGTCGACCTATTGTTAGCGCCACGGCGTGCAAGCCAAACTTTCATCTCCAAATAGTAGACAAGTCGTGCAGCAAGGAGACTGATTTTCACGCTGCCGACCAGACTCACCTGAGGTCATGTAAATGTACTTTGCCAATGTGCTGATGTGCTGATGTGCTGATGGCCCCGGCGGATCAACCCAGTCAAGTTGGCGGCGAACGGCCTCCATTTCCCGTTGTTGCAGCGGGTGCCTTTCGCGAGAAGAGCAGGTTCCTATCTTGGGGCCACGAGGACGGGCTGAGTGGACGACTGGTTGATTGCTACTGCCATGTCGGCTCCACCATCCATATGCGTACCCTCACCACTACTGTGAACATGTATTATTATTCACGTCACGTTATGAACAAAGACTATAGATTGAAGCAGTCACGCGCAATGGGAGCTGGAGAATCGACAATACGTCTAACTAGCAACCGACCTCTTCTTGCGCTGCTGAGTCCTTGGGTCACCCACACGAAAATTGAACGTTGCCCTTCTGTTGGAGTGTTGGAGGCTAGTATCCAGAGTATTCGTGGTGTCTGTGTAGCTTCAGGATAAGGGAGGGTGGTGTGGTCCCCCATTTGACAATACGGCCCCTTGTCATTGGGCAGTGCGCACAAGGCCAGTGACGCTGCATTTGCGCATACGGAGAATCGACTGGAACGTCAGGTCAGCACACACGGTATAGGCTGGTACCTACCTGGCTACCAACCTACCTAATGTAGGGAGTACCTTCCTACGTAACTTTCTACCTCCAATCTGTCACGGATTTTGATTCGAGCCTGGACGGTTCCTCGAACAAGCTTGCAAGAGTGATTCACTACACTTTCGTACACTTGAAAAAGGTACGTACATAGATAAATTGCCTAGGCCTCGGGAGCTCAAATCCCTGCTGTATACATATTCCTGGCACCAACTCGATTACACATCGCATCAGCAAAGGGCGAACACAGAGATTCGCCAACAATTCAACTATTCATTGCTATTCCCAGAACTCGGTGGTCAATTTCTCAAATCCTTGGATTTTTTTTTTCCAAAATTTTCTTTCTTTGTTTCAAACGTCCTTCACCGATTGACAAGCAGCCTACCGTCCTCTCCAGTTCCGGTTCGTATACCTTGGTATGATCCATTCCTTTGATGCGTCCATCCTTGCTCGAGGCAAGACTAGCCCAAGAGTTTTGTGTGGCTACATGTCGTTAGTGGATCAGCTGATTGGGTCCGCTAAGCCAACAAGCCTCCTCGACCGACAAGGCAGCGCTAAACTCGTCAAAGCCCGCGTGAATTGCGAGCCCGCTGCCCGTTTCCCTCAGCGCCCAACGCCCTCTAAACGCCCAAGATTCCAGTACCTGGGAGTTTTATGTACTGCTAAGCGGCTCTCTGTGCTATTACCTAGTGCATCAAGATCCGTCCGGTCTCTCCTTCACGCTGCAACTGAATGGTCTCTCTCTACCACAACCGACTTGCCGACTCGAGACAGACACCACACAAGACGAGAGTTTTCCCATCCCAAAAGTGTACAGCTTTCCAGTCATCATCGATGGTTACAGATCGAACAGGCACCTAATGTAGGTACTTGGCTTGCCACGACCTTTTCTTATTCTAGACTCTTGTTCTATGTACGAAGTAACCTACAGAGCCTAGGCAGCTTCTCTGTTTTACCCAACTGTCAGCTTTTGCCAGCTTCTTTCTGGCCGTCCAGATTTGCCGCAGTACGGTACTATCTATGTACGGGCCCTTGTTCCGTCGAATGCTCACTCACGCACTCACTCATTCACGCACTCCCTTCTTCCCAAATCAAACCTTGGAACTCGTCCCCCCAAGTCAATCTCTCTCTCTCCTTCTGTCACTCCGTTCCCTCTTCTCCTAACTCGCAAGCCAGGGTGGGTTTCGGTCTATACATTGCACACCTGGCTGGCTTGCCTGGCCAACCTGCCTGCCTACGTACATACACTACCACAATCACAACGGCCAATCAATCCCACCTCCATTGCCTCTCTACATTTATTACTTCCTTCACTCGTCTTTGAAACCCACACCATATGCCCATGCAAATCTTCCGCTGCTGCCTCGTTGCCTATATGATCTAACCAAAAATCGCTGCTACCAGGAGCCCAGTACCCCAAATTGGCCACCATCAAAAGACGCCAAAAAGCTGACCTTTGATCATCGACAATTTTCCGGCAGCTCTTTTCGTAGGAGAGCTTGTTACCAGCCTCCACCTAGGCCCACAAGTCATACATTGATCCTTTCGATACATACCCCCAAATCCTCTCGCCTACTTTACTATCTCGTTATTACATACCGGTACTCTCCTGCACTCGTCGTTCGAAAGCCCATCCGAGCCTTTTGCTGCGTTCGTCGAAATCCATACCTGTCAAATCTGTGTGGTGGTGGTTCTTTTAAACTTTACTGTCACCCGCCTCGGCCGCCCTGAGTTGCCCTGCCGTCCCATACACACAGTACAACACGCCTGGAGAATACATCAGCAGCAGCAGCAGCAGCAGCAGCAGCAGTAGCCAAACTCTTTGGCACAACGACCGTCTGCCAAGCCCCGTTCATTCTTTCTTTTGCGCAATACACTACGCAGCTACCACGCAGTGCTGCCCATCATCATCCCCACGTCTGACAAGCACGGATCCTTTCAAGCGCTTCTGCCCCTGCCCCTCGACTGGAACCTATTCCGTGCCCCTCGGTGTCTTTGATCCCCCAAGCAAGTTGACTTTTGGTAC
Organism: Neopestalotiopsis sp. M2102B; assembly: GCA_023628315.1. Taxonomy (NCBI): domain Eukaryota; kingdom Fungi; phylum Ascomycota; class Sordariomycetes; order Amphisphaeriales; family Sporocadaceae; genus Neopestalotiopsis; species Neopestalotiopsis sp. M2102B. The sequence continues at coordinate 10,450 of JAMAKW010000105.1, forward strand.
ATTACCTACCTACCGTACAACTTTACCTACTACTGTCCGCCACCACTGCTGATCCACCGAAAACACCCTTCGGCTTGCTGCGTTCATCTACTGCATCACCGACAACTACTGCAACACTCAAATATAAAGTACCACCCTATTACATGTCAACTTATCAGCATAGACTTTTCATGAAGTTCTGTTCTGATGGCTGAACAATGTATTGTATGTCTGGAAAATCTGGACGAGCAGCCCGTCCTGGGCTCTGTTTCTCCCACGGTTGAGCAGGCGGCTGCCACAAAGGTGCCGCCAAGCGAGTCTGCGGTACCTGAATCCGCTGCGGCACCTGTACACGCACACTCGACCGCCACGCAAGAAAACGGCCACGCTGAATCCGTTGTCGATGACGACTCCAAAATTGCCGAAATTGACATCTGTGGCCACATTTTACATAATTCATGTCTGCGCGAATGGACAGGAAAGGCCAATAGCTGTCCGATATGTCGCCAATCTTTCAACCTCGTCCATGTCTACAACAGAGTTGGCGGCACCAAGCTAGAATCGTATACTGTCGAAGACAAGAAGCAAGTCGCCGAGTTCGACGCCCAAGCATGGCTGGACGAGAACCCCGAAGACAACGAACCCGCACAACCCTGTATCATCTGCCAGAACTCCGACCACGAAGAGCTGACGCTGCTGTGCGATAGCTGCGATGCACCTTACCACACTTACTGTGTAGGTCTGGACTGCGTCCCGCGCGGTCACTGGCTGTGTATGGAATGTAATGCTCAGTATAGGGCAGTCACTGGAGAGGAATGGGAAGAGGCAGATGATGACGATGAGCTCAGAAATCGGCGCTCAGATTATCTACCCCGTACGCAAGCGACCATGCGCCGCGCACGTCGGAGGGCAAGATCAGACGAGTGGCAAGGCGCATGGGGCCAAATCGCCAGTCATATTTTCGATGCACTCGACTTGGACCTCGATAACCACGACGATGACGAGGCTCTGCAAAATTGGCGGCGCTCGCAGCATCGCCGGGAGCGGGAGCGACAAGAGTATGAAAGATGGCAACAGCGTCTTAATATTGCAAATCGCCTGGGTGCAGGTGATACCTTTGCCGAAAATTTGGCAAGGGGCCTTACCCATCGATCCCAGCAACATCGCCAACCAACTCGCCCACCACCGCCTCCTCAAGAGACGGTTGAGGAGAAAAAGGCCTGGGGCGCACTCGAAAAGGCCATGGAAGCTACTGCAAGCTCCGAAGCCTCATCTTCCAACAGCCGTCGCAAGCGAAAGTCGCGCTCGGCAAGTGCATCACCAAGAGAGCCAGCCCCTGAACCAGAACGCCGACTGAAGCGCCCTCGCACCCGCCGCATGCCGAATGCTAGCGAAGCTTCTTCGTCGCGTCAGACCGGTGAATCATCGAGGGCAAACCAGGCTTTGTTGCCTTCGGCACCATTGCAGCAAAGCCCTGAGATCTCTGCGCAAGGAGGCGCGCCTACTTTCCTGTCGTCACTTCTGAAGGAGGTTGAAACCAGCAAGGGCTCTGACGACGAAAATGTTCGCAATTTTATCGGCTCATTGACCCGACCGTCGATAGACGCATCATCGCCAGCTGGATCCCCGTCGCCCTCTGGCCCAAGCAGCCCACGTGCTCTCTCTGCTACGCCACCACCGCGAGGCATCGCTGACAGACCTGGGTCTCCGCTATCCTTGTCATCCCACATTGAACCAATATACCCTTCCATGTCGAACTTCTCACCTAGCCGCATACGCAACGGCGGTGACCAGAGCGGGAGTGATTCCGAATCAACATCTCGTCGCTCTCGTCCTCAGCAAGTGTTACCGCGTCAATCGCATATCCGTAACCCCCAACCTCGCCGGCAGACACATATCAGTATCAATACCGACCTCAACCACACTTCTCATTCACCGGAATCTTCGCCAACCCGCGAGTCACTCTCACTTCAAACGAAGGAAAGTATTAGCGCCATGATCAAGGCCGCATTGAAACCACATTATAAATCGGGCAGTATCACGGCAGATGAGTATACCATCATCAATCGCGACTTATCCCGGCGGCTTTACAAGGAGGTGCCCGAAGAGTCTCTTAGCGAAGAAACCCGTCGGCACTGCGAAAAACTGGCTCACAACGAAGTAGCCAAAGCTGTATCAGACCTCAAAGAAATCAAGGTCTGATTTTCCTGTTTGTTTTGACGACTGCATGATATCCATGAGGCATATGACAATTGGCGTTGTCAGAAGTGGGCGTTTTTGTTTCATGGCACAGCGTATAGCATTACTAAGGGAGGGACATGCTTTGCGCGCGTTTTTGTTGGGGTCTCCACCTGGTCACGATACCCTCGAGAGGATTGCCACATTTGATTTTTGTTTTTGGTTTGCCGGAGTGGTCCATTGGACATTCGTGTTCCAGGGCATATATGCAAGCATCTTCCGGCAGATCCAGACGGCGTTACTCACTTATCAATCATCTTGCTGCATAGATTCTCCCTGAGCAATATGTTCAGACACCACGACTTTCAGAAGAAGATTGAAGCAGCTAGGCTGTATTATAACGATGCGATAAATTCGACTTGAATTGATCCACGCATTGGGCGTGCAGAACCGACTTGTCTACTTGAGCATATCTAATAATACGCCCAAGGGACAGGTCAATAAGAACGAGATGGATGGATTGTACCACACCGCGACCAGTAGATAGACAGATATGGAGTTTGTGAAGGAGAGGGAATATGACTGCTTTTTTCCGTCGCACAAACCCATGGCCAAGTTTTCTTTGGATCTGGCCGTCGTTTCTATAGAGAGGACTACATGCATCATCAAGTGAAGTCAAAATGCACGTACTCCGTACAAGCCCTACATACACCCTGTTACACGGACGCAATGGAATCCAGCGATTATCATTGACTCTTTTTGCTCTGAGTGTATGGATCAAGCTGCAACGGCATTTCAAGTTCGGCCGACTGCGTTTGAGTTTTGGGGCATGGATCTATGAATCTACCCGGTGGCCCTGTGCCCGTTGAGATCCGACTGGCTTATGGGGCGTGACAGTGGGCTTTCACTGCACTGCGTGCATGCGAGTTTTAGTGGAACTTGCATAAAATCGAAGAGGAGGCCCTTGAGGCCCTGGAGGCGCCCGGCAGCTGTTCTCAGCCTTACCCTAAACGTCTTGTCCATGCCGCTAACGGACCACTAGCGCATGGAACGGCGGAGGAACCCAGCGACGCGGCACCACACCTCTTTATTTGAAATTTTTTTTCAGTGAGCCGCTTCGACTCTTCCTTCTTCTCTTTATATCTCAACGGCGCCATTCCTTATCGTCAAGCTTTCGCACACCTCCACGAATTTTTGACCATTTACGAGTGCCGAGACTAATATTGGCAGTCTTTTTTCGCTAGCAGCTCCTGCATCTACGGAACCTACTGGGCGGCTGTTAGATAGTTACTGCTTACATCTCTTCGTGCATCCCTCTCGTTTTTTTCTTCCTGAAAATACGTCTCTCATTGACACATACGCACGCACATTTGACATATACACGTGCTCTCGGGTCAATCTGCAGGCCGTTTGCGGCTCCAAATCCCTCCACCAAGCGACCTCCTTCTTTTTGCTCTCCCGGCTGGTCAGGCGTGATAATGCGGCAACTCCCAATACAAAATTATTAATATAGTGGTGTGGTCGTACACATTGAGGAATCCTTTTGTGCGATTTGGGCAGATCTGGTATATAAGAGCTGAGCTTGCCAGGCAAAACCATGGTCGGTCTATCTGCCTGTCTATCTGTCTGACTGTCTACCCAACTGTTCAAACCGGCAATGCTGCTCGCCCTCCCAGTTTGCGTGTTCTTGTTTTTGACTCTGTCCACGCGTACATATGCACACGCAAAATATCATCATCGCATATCACCTTAAGCAACGAAAAGTAAGTGATGGAGTCCGGAGGGTCGTTTCGTCAAATCATCATCATCAAGCGATGATAATCCTCATGCCTGCCTGCTGTACTATGTGATGGTCCCATACTCATCATCAATGGGGATATTCTAGCACCCGCCATGACGTCGCGTGCCCGTGCCAGTGCGCCAAGGTCAAGGTCACTGTTCAATAAACTCCCGGCCGAACTCAAGGAGTTGATCTGGCAGCATTCGATGCCCGAGCATGTGTCGGAAATCGCCATCTTGCCGGGCGGGTTGCGCCCAATCATTCCCTTGGGACCGCGACCAGACGACTCAGCCGAGTATAGTGTGTTGATCAACACTGCATATCCGGTAGTTATGCATGTCTGCCGCGAATGGCGTGTATTTGCCATGGCCAGAACAGTCTTTCGCTATTCACAAGTCGCCATGATGGATGTGCCCACGAGACCTTTTCGACCTGATTTGGACATTCTGTATCTCCCTGCCGAAGTCTCGAATCCGGTCTGGTTCAGTGGCGACCATCGCTGTGAGGCAGCTCATCACATTGCCATGCAGTCGCAGACCTTTTTAAACTACGGTGCTCGATCCCTGGCTCTAATGACCTATTTCCGGAATATGGATACATTGACCATTGTCCTGCCTTCCTCTGTCGGCCGCCACCCCTTGAAGACGACTTTCCCGGCGCCGACGACGCGGTGCCAGCTCCACAGAATCGGCAGCCGGGCACTCGACGACATTGACACCCTGGCGGTGATACAGGACTGCGGGCAGGGCAACGCGCCGCAGGAGCAGGAGGCCAGGGTTTCCGCCCTTCTGCAATGGGTCGAAATGGTGGTGCAGAGGACGGCGCAGTATCTGCAGGCCACGCAGGAGCGAGACCCCAATGAATTGTTGCTGGGAGAGCAAAAACAAAACCGAGTGCGCCGGCCGTTTCAGGCACTGGCGCAGACTTTTGTCGAATATCGTTTCAGAAATGGTGTCGCCGAATGGAATGAGATCCCTGGCAGTGTACCTTGAGCGTCAGGCGAGGACAACATCTTCGCCAGGGTGACTCCAAGTGCCATCACCATGGGTAATACTGAATCGAAAGACGACAGCGGGCTACCATTATCGAGCAATGGTCCGTAGATCTGAAGGAATTCGCCGCCCAGCGATCAGCAGCTCCTTGAAGATCTCAATGTTAGGACGCCTGCAACTCCATCGAGTGCCTGAATGCTGCAGGCGAATTTGGATGCATCCGTGACAAGGCTGTGCTCGTGGGGGGTGTATGCCCAAATACCTGCACACCACAAAGAGCTCAACAACCCATACAACTTTAGGGAAAAATTCGTCCAGATATCGATGGTGGCCATGACCGCCGTCCCCCTATCTGCTATGTCAGAAAAATGGCATTTGGCAGAAGGACAAAATAAAGGTTTCGTCGGCTTGGGCCGTTCAAAGATGAAACGCCAACTCATCACCATCTACGACATGTCGATTTCTTTGTCGCAGTAGTAGGTTCCAAACCATATGGCAAGCCTCAACCCGTTAATATATATATACCGTCTAGAATTTTATACTTGGGTAGCTTAATCGAAGACACATGAGTCTATACCGTGTGCCTCTTCTTCTCTATGTCCGACTTACATTTTGACGCCGTGACTTTCGAGAGATTCAATTGTGTCAACAAGCAAGCATTTACAAGAAGGGCAAAAACGAAAACAAGGACGCGGGAGACGACATGGGTCTACCGAATTCGGGCAGCAGACAAATTGAGAAGGGCAAGAAGAAGAAGAGAGAACGTGAGTACATCAAACTGAAAGGATGACTGGGTTTCTCGTTCTTGGTTCGCCGAGAAACAGCAACACTAATATAAACTGCGTAGCAAACGGCACGATAACCTGCGCCAAGACAAGGTGCAGCGCGCCAGCCGCTGGCGGACAGCGGTTTTGCAACCTTCACAAGCTCGAGCTCATCGCGGCAGCCGAAGACGAGTTTTCGAGAGTCCGAGAGCAATGTCAGAGGTGGGACAGACGACAGTGCCCCGGTGGTTGCAAAAGGCAGGTCCCGTGGCCCTGCGACGTTTGTAGTTGGTGCGGGTGGGACGGCTCCAGCCTGCTCGACGCCCTGGATTTTGCCAGGAACAACTTGCTTGGGGACATGATTGTGGG